>MU186029.1:6809-68364 GCA_016904865.1 Pissodes strobi | reverse complement strand
TCTTGACAGAACTTTCCGCACCTTGATTTCGGTTTTGGAAATAAGCTTTATTTGTTTTTTAACCAAGTTCTGTGACGGCCTTTAGCGGTTGCATAATGGTTTCTTAAATATGGGTACTTTTTACATAGTTAATATAAATCCCTAAAAGAAGCACTAGATATTCTCACCTCAGAATTAACTAACTTTGTATTATTTCTATTACTTAGAGCTTATTTTAGATTTATTTTTAACGAAAAACTCATATAAAAATAATGTAAGAAAATGTTGTGGAAAGTGTTAAAATCCACGTCCACATCACCCGCAGTCAACACTTCCCGTCAGCTCTCCTCCCCTAAGCTCTGACAAAATGTAGAAAAATTGTTTTGCTTACAATGCATTCCGTTCCCTTGACATAGAAAAATTGGCCCAATTTGGCCCTAATGGCTCTATGATCAGAGATACAGTTATCCTCAACTAAACATGTTAAGTTTACACTAGAATACACATGATCCAAGGTGTACCGAGTACTGGTCCCTTGTAGTTTCAGAAATATTATTAAAAATATTATAGCATCTTAATATTTCATTCAAAATTGTATAACTGCCGCAGTCTCGATTGAAATCTGGGTTAAAATCACCGTTTAAAATTATATTACGAGATGGACTATAAACCTTTTAGTACTTTCACTAAACAATCACAAAATACAATAAAATTACTTCCCATATAGAGCATGGTGTTAAAAAAATAGATTTTCCTGGAGGCATAATTAGACCTGAGTAATATGCCGCAAACTTCAAAGTCTCTATCTAAGTAAGTGGAGTTGCGCTCATTCCCTGACGGCACCATATATCCAAAGCACCACCTCTATATTCTGTACGACAGAAGTTAGCGACCAAATTAAAACTTTGGAAATATATTGAATTTGCATCAACTCATATTTCACAAAACGTAAAATGTGTGTTATCATTTTTGTCTAAATAATCAACTGATGTTAAATCAGCCTTTGTCTGGTTTAAAGATTGAGAGTTCATAAAAAGGATTTCAAACCTATAAAAGCATGGATTAAGAACCATAAATTATTTTGTCGTCTAATTTTAAACTCCGCATTTTACTTAAAATATATCAACTTAAATTGGAAACTTAAAACCTGTGTTCAAAGTTTATGGCCTGAATTAAATAGTAAAGGCCTGACTTCAGAGCCCAGCATGGAAACACCAATTTGAGTTTCTTTAAAATGTGTGATTTTATTTCGGATATCGAACTAAAACTCTGAGTTAGACTACAAATTCTTATTTCAAAACACAAATACCCAATTCAGAGTTTAAAATCTGAATTCTGAATTTAAAGCCTAAATTCATTAACTTCTGAATTACTTAGAAGTTAAGATAAAAGTTCGAACTGAAAGTATGAAGATTGAATAAAGATAGCGCTGTAATTTCCTTGAATATTTTCCATTTTAATTTCTGAATTACTAATATATCACTAATTCACACGACAGAGTTTTATTTCCGAACTTAAACTATGTTGGAGTTTGGAACCTTCGGCAACATACACTAAAACGGAGTTTTATCCACAATACCGAAACAGAATTATTGCACTCGACGCACGTTTCGCTAATCATGTTAGCATCATCAGGAGATGATTAAAACTGAGTTTTAATTATCTCCTGATGATGCTAACATGGTTAGCGAAACGCGCGTCGAGTGCAATAATTCTGTTTCGGTGTTATGGATAAAACTCCGTTTTAGTCCGAACTTAAAGGCCATATTCAAAATTTCGAATCTGAATTCTGAGTTTAGAGCATGTTTTAGAGTTCAGAGTTAAAATCAATTTCAAAGATTATATACTGAATTAATTTAGAGTATAAAAACATGAAAAATCATCATATTTACTATGATTGCATATTTTAGATTCCATACTCTCTGATTCCACACTTTAGTGCTCGAATTCAGAGACTGAATTTCAAATTCGAAATTAAATTAAAGACATTTAAAGTTGATGAATAATTTTGCATTATTCTCATTTTAATCTCCGAATTCTGCTTTAAATTTATCATTTTAAGTTTTGAAGTCTTATTTGGAACTTAAAGCCTATGTTCAAAGTTTAGGATCTGAATTAAGTTGTGGCCCGACTTCAGGGCTTTTAACGTCGAGGATAATGAGAAGCATGGAAACACCAATGTGAATTATCTTTAAAATTTTTCAGTTTAATCTCGGAAAACTCGTGAGTTCAAACTACGATGTTTTATTTCAAGACATAAAATCCAATTACAGTGTTTGAAACCTTCTGAAATAGAAGTTAAAAACTCTGAATTGATATTAATACTCTGAATTCACACTACAGAGCCTTATTTCAGAAGTTAAAGCTCATATTCAAAATTTCAAAGTTTAAATTCTGAATTTAGAACATGAATCCAGGCTTTTCTGAATAAGAAGTGAGATTTTAATTCAAGTTTAAATAAGTAACGTAGTTGTTAAAGATAATTAAGACTTTATTGTATGAATAAAACTGCTGGATAGTTCAAACGAATCAGCGAATTTTCGGCTCTCTTTGGAATGAAATATTTTGCGAACGAATAAAAAAAATCGATGCGAGGTTACCGAATTTAAAAGAGAATTTAATTCTAATCACATCTGTTTGTTGAATTTTTTTGCTTAAATAGTCTTATTATCCACAGAGTGTAAAAGAGAAGTGTATTTTTTAAATCAAAATTTAGAAGTGCCAGGTTTCTAAAATTTAAACAACATTTTTCTAGTGTCTTCTTTATATAGACAAAAACTATTTTTCTTCGTTTATGAAATGTTGATTTTGTTTCGAAGTCTGTAAATTTCAGATTATGTGTGTTAGTAGATTTTACTGTATTTCATAAGAGCCGGTTTTGGTAGGTGATTTTAGCATCCTTTTGAAATGCGTACATTTTAATCTTTTTATTACGCATGCATCATAATCAACGATTTTTATGATGCGCCTACTTTTTTAAAGGTTGCTATAGAAACATTTGATCATGTCAAATGTGACAGATTAATGTATTCATCTATATATCCTTTAAGTTTAATATTTAAAACATTTTTGAGATTATGATGCATTCGTAATAAAAAAATAGCGTATGATATACGTGTATAAGAGACCTTTAAAGCCCTTGCGACTTACAAAACACTCCGCTGCGCGTCGTGTTTTGAAATAAGTCGCGCGTGCTTTAGAGGCCCTCTTATACACATATCATAATATACTATTTTAATTTCGTGATAACCAGTGGGGTGCCCATAATCGGCAGGTATAGCCATTCACAGCTACTGAATTTTTTGGTATTATGTTCGACTGAAATAAGTTTAAATATAGTATGCAAATCAAGAAAAAGTGTTGTTTTGTGAACAAGCAGATATAAGGTGCTTCTTTAATTTTTTAATAAAATTCTCAAATTAATTTGATTTAAACTAACTAAAAGGCTTATTCTAGCGTAATCAGATTTAAATAAAAGGTGACCTCTTTTTTAGAAACTTATTGACTTTCCTCATAAAGATCAAGATAAACATCTCGATAAAGATTAAGAAGAATAAAAACATAAATTTACTTTTTGTTTAAAGGCATGATATTTTTCAGACATAAAAATTATAGAATGTTAAACCATTTTATGAACATTATAACGAAAGCAAGAACAACTATTTCAAACTGTACCTTATCTTATTTCAGTAAAACAATAACACCAAACCAATAAATTAAAAGGATCCAGCAACTCATGAATGGATACTTATCGATTATAGGTACACGAATTAAAAGAAATGAAAATATATTCATTGTAAAAGAGGCCAACTAGGACGTCATAATCATCTACTAAAGTTAACAGAAAATATCGAAGTTTTATTAAGAAAAGGGATACCAAAAGTTTGAGAAATTAGTTTCTATTTTACACGTGCAGTACTTAAAAATTGTGGTTTATAAAAAGCCCTTCCCTTTTTCACCCTGTAAATAGTAAGATGATTCAAATGAAATAAAAAATCCTACTAAACAAGCATTTTCAGAATTAAATATTCTTTTTAATTCTGCAAATCGTTCATCTATATTTTTACTCGTTTGCAAAATATTTGACTTCACATTTAACCTAAAAAATCGCTTGGTCCGCTAAAATTGGCCAGCAGTTTATATGAAAACATAAAGAAAGTGCTGTAAATTTTATTATATATTTCAGAGTTGAAACTTAAAACTCTAATATTAGACTGATGGGACAATTCAATGTCCGAGTTTAGAACTTCAAGTTTGAATTGAAGATTTAAAGCACGTTAGAGCTTAAAAGTTTGAAGTCTTACGTTGGAGTTTAATATCTAGAGCATATAAATCCAAATATGTCAACATTTTTGTAGAGTTCAGATTTTCATCTCCAAATTTAGACTGATTGCATGATTTGATTCCCATGTCTAGAGTTTGAATTCATAATTCGAATTTTTTTAAAGCATGCCTCTAGAAGTTATGATGTTCTTGTGATTTACGATATTTAGACATTGACGTCTTAAATTAAAGTTTAACATCTAGAGTACAAAAACATATTGTATATTTCAGATTTATTCTCAGGGTTCAGACATTGAATTCTAGGCTGATTGCACAATTTATTAATGCCCGAATTTAGAATTTGAAATCTCAACTTGAGATTTAACCGTGAATTCTTAATTAAAAGTTGAATCCAATTTTAGAGTTTGAAGTTTTAGTTTAATGTTTAGTAACTATTATAAAGGCATAGAGAAACAACTGGAAATTTGATTGCTTATTTCAGACTTTAATATTCATGTTCAGACTTGAAACTATAATTTTAGACTGATGCCACAATTCACTGTCCGAATTCATAGTTTCAAGTTTTAATGCGAAATTTAAAGCGCGAATTGAAGAAATTTATTTAATAGTCCAAGAAGTCCAAAGTCTTAAGCTAGACTTTAATATCTAGAGTACATGAATGTATAGAGAAACCTCTCTAAATATTTTTTAAATATTTCCCATTTTAATTTTTGAATATAAACTGGTTTTACAATTTAATGCTCAAATTCATAGTTTAAGTTTTAATTCAAATAGTTAATCCCAAATTCGGACTATTTTAAACTACAAGTACTAAAATTTAGAGTTGAAAGTTTAACATTTAGAGTATATCAAACTGCATAGGAAATTATCGTGAATATTTGTGCATATTTCACATTTTATTCCTTTAACATAAAAATCTGAATTTTGACTGATTAAACAATTTAATGCCTAGTTTGAAGTCTGATTTCAGATTTTGATACCTGGAGTGAGTAAAAAAAATCACAGCCATATTATGCTGTCATATATAAATAATTGTCAAGTTCTAAATTGAGTTGACCTATGGTAATTGATTAATTGGACAATAACTTTGAGACATTCGATATTCCAGTATTTATATAGCGATAATCAAATAGCAAGTGGGCTGGATCTAGTGAATGGCATAGATGAGCATAAGAAAATATCCAAATCATACTTAGAAAATAAATTGTTCAACGCTTCGGGCTTCTGCCATATTTATTAGATGCCAGTGCATGCAAGATCATACATAACTTGTAGATATATTACTTGGGAGTATGGCCTATGACCTACGCTCATTTGTTAAAACTGATTTATTACTGGCGAAGGACTAAATATTTATACGTATTCATTCATATTGATAGCATGTGCAATCCTACCTAAATGCTGAACCTGATGTTTGATTTCAGGTGCTGATGATATCCGAAGCCATAGTGTTGTTCCGTGTGATCGAATGAAAGCATACTCACCTGTCTATTCCAGCATTACGGTTAAACCTTTTTCTGTAAACGTATTATTATTGGAAAACTACTGGATGAAAACATGCGGTTGTGACTGTTATAGCATGTTCTCGAAAATCGATTATAAAATTGGGAATTGTCTCTAGTTTTAATAAAAGCTCGCGGCTTCCATTACGGCGCGCGTCAAAGAGAACCAAACGAGTTAATTAAGATAACAGTATCCCGGGTAGTAAATAAAGTGTTGGTACTATTGTTAACACTTAGAACGAGCTATATAAATTTACATTCTGCGTGAATCTTATCGGAGATATTTGCATGGTTTCGTTAACTGTTTACTTTTGTTCCTTCGTAATTACAGCAACTATTATAGACTGAATGGAAACGTAAAAGCTATGCGCGTCCATAGAGCAGCGATGGAATGTACACAATTAAATAATAATGCTGCTTTTGTTACTGGAATATTCAAAACCGCGTACACTGCTGACTGATTAATTGATTTGATACGTGAAGAGTCGATTAGTCGGAAAACAAAAAGGGAGAACATGAAATGGTGAATAAATAATTGAAGCAATAAAAATTATATAACGGTAAGTTTTTTGGGAGTTTCTTGATAAAATTTCAAAGGCTATATGGACAAGATAGGAAACAATTATTGTTGGTTTCTTTGATGTTCGTGCCGCCTAAAGAAACTGCTTCTCAAAAAAGAGACTAAAAAACACAATTTAATATAATTTTTAAATTGCTCTAATTTGAATACAAAGTGGCGGATTTTGATGAGCTTTTCAAATCTTGAAAGGAAGAAAAGGGCCTTTCATTGAAACTTTGCGTCGCTGTGCCCTTTTACGCTAACAAAGAAATTTAGCGATTATACACGGTTGAGAAAAAAATAGTCTAAAAATTTTAAAAGTTTAAGCTGTAGCATTTGCGTTAGTACTTGTTTATTGTATTATATAAAAGGCACGATTTGAAGTCCAAGTCGTGTTCGTTAGTTTTTGAAATGAAGCCTTCTGACAAAAAATATCGATTTTTTCCGAAAAATTTAAAAAACCGTTTCAGCGTCATTTTAAAATGGCTGTAACTTGTAAACAAATTAACAGATCTTGATGAATTTCTTAGATACTGAATGGCCATTCCATTTAGGTCTCGTCCCAGGAAGCCGTATTTCTCTAAGAAGGATATTTGGATATTATACAGAATAGAGAAGAAAGCAGAACAGAAATTGAAGAAGTTAAAGTTTATTTGACTTGCAATATAGTTCGCTCACCAATTTCGCAACAAAATATTGGACATTAGCCTCCCACACTGCACTCATTCCGTTGACTAAGTTAAGCAGATTATTATACTCATACTAGCTCTCTCTGATTCAACCTTAATTTTATCCTACTCCACACTAGCATTCATATCGGGAGACCTGACAGGCCGCTCCATTAGCTCAATGTTCTTTTCGCTTACAATTTCTTGTACAATTCTAGCTCTATGTGAACGAGCATTTTCGTTTAAGAGATAAAATAATCCATAAAGTTATGAGCGAAGGGAATAAGAACCTATCTAACCGCATTTATAGTTTTACCTACTAGAACATCCAAATCGATTTTACCATTCACCATTGCACCACCCCACCAGTCACTCCAATACCCCTCCATGTTAGCCTTGAATTTTTTTTTCTATTCGGCACACATACGAAAGAAAATCCTATAGTTTTCGGGAAAGACGTTACTCGGAAGTCTCGTAACAGCGACATCCTAAGTGTTCGCAACTGAATCGTATGTTCATGAGCAGCTTATGTATGACGGGCGTTTCTGTGGGTACCGAGCTCCACACATGAGAATAGTATTCCAGATGGTCTTATAGAGCAGTAAGAGGAGCTGATGTGGTGTATACAACTTGTTTGTTCTATAGAGTGCTCTTAATTTTTATTCTGCTGCCTTGGCGATTTTGGTGACGTGGTTACGCCAAGACATGTTGATATCTACGTTGACGCCCATCAAGCTTATGAATGAGGCCAGAGTCAGTGTTTGTCCTATCATTGATAGGTCAGGTCATGCGGTGTTTTTTTTGAGAAGACAGCTGCTTGAGTTTCCTGCGTTAAACCGGACATTGTTGGGACCGAGCAGCGGTCGTTGGAGTCTGGGACATGAATGGGAATGTAGGGGTGCTGTCGTCTGCAAACCCGTAAATAAAATTGTTGATGTGTAAACATCTTACGCAGCGGTATTGGGGTAAATCTCGGCAAATGGGACGGTAATGTGGGGACGGAAATGTGTAAACCGATGTGACATCATAACCCATGCGAATTGAGGAGCAAGCTAATCCAGGACGGCTGCGATTGTAACGACTCAAGTCGCACTTCTAAAACCTACATGCATCCGTAAAAATACTCCTATTCTATGCTGCTATTTAACATTTCCTAGATAACTTTGGATTCAACGCATTATACTTTCTTTTCTACAATCACTTTCTATGCACAATGGAAAATTGAAAATGCTAACATTCAATTTAATATTGCCTGTGCTTAAATAAAAAATTGTTCGAATGTCGATAGAAATATTGCCTTTAATGAAACTATAGCAGAACTTCGTATTTTTTTTACATAAAAAAGCCGTTTTTGGAAAAGATCGACCTTTTATGTAAGGAGGTTGTAATTAAAAAACTAGAAAAAGCGTCTGGATATATTGACTTAGACTTCAAATTGCGCCTATAATGTAATACAACAAAGAAATACGGAAACAAATGCAGCAGCTTAAAATTTTTAAATTTTTGGACTACTTTCTTCTAAGCCATGTATAATATACATACAAATATTCTGTTGCAAAACGGCACTTCGGCATCGGCGTGAAATCTCAGTGAAACAACCTTTCAGGGTCTGATATCAGCCAATTCGTTTTCAAACTACAGATATTTAAAAATTATACTACAATTGTGTGGTGTTTTAGATTAGAAAGGATCTATTACGAAACTGAAACATTCATTAACTTTAAAAGCTCTTATAATATTTTTTAAAGAAATATTCCGTATTATCATTAAAATGCATCTGCATACAGGGATAAAATAAGTAAATTAATATTTTGATTCCGGCTTGAAACAACAATAATGATTAAAACTGCAACAGTATACTTGTATTCATAATTTTGACCGAATGCATTAGTGACAAGCACACTCAACAAAACAACGTTTATATGCATACATTCGATGTTAAACCCTTTTAGTGTTAAACGAATTCAGCTGCATAGTATGTAAATTATTCTTACACCGTTCTTGACAAGACACAATTGAAATTGCGGAAATTTGAATTGCAATTTTCTGCCCCGTCAACTTGAGTACGAAGAGAATACTAAACTGCTGGACAATTTTGAGGTTAATTTTGGAGTCAAATATCTTACGGACGAATAAAGATATCGATGCACGGTTTGCAGAATTTAAAAGATGAATTAACTCTGAACACGCCAAATTGGCATGTTTTTAAATAGCATTTTTGAAGTGAAGCTTCTTTAGGCACGCTGTACCTGGAGAGTAAGCAAACGATTAGCGGCGTTTACATGGGCGTTCCATTTCTTCGTTTTTTGGAGCGCATTCTGGCATCTCATGACGTTGCGCACGACTGGAGCGGACGCTTGAAGCGCCCGACATAAAAGTTTAAGACACTCCAATTATACGTTCCAGTTCTGCATATTTGGAGTGCGAAAGTCAAAAACGTACGTGTAAATGTAAACCCATACGATTTTGGAGTGGCGTGTGGAATTTCCACCTGGTTGGCAAGTTCAGTATAACACGCCACGCCTGTGCAGCAGCATACGTATTCCTAAATACAAAGGATACAAAAAAATAAGAAATTGGGGAAAAAAGTGGCGTCAAGATAGAAATGTTATTTTTTTTTTATTTTTGTACTCATCACTCTTAACTTTCCACAAGCAAGGGTTCCTATAAATTTCTATGAAACGTTCAATGTTTTCCCTTGTCCACGACATTTTTCTTTATTCTAAGGTTCACATAAAACAACGTGTTATGGACTGTCTAAAAAAGTGCCAGTGTAAATGCAAGGCAAGTTGTATCTGTTCTGCGCGACTGACGTTCACTCCGTCTTCGCGTTCCACGCGCCGATTTACCGAGTATTTGCACGGGCAGGATAGCCTGCGCGATTGGAGTTTACGCTACAAACCTGTGAAAGAAACCGTACGTGTAAACGCCGCTATTGTGTTACGCGAATGCGAACGCAAACGCTATAAAATGTGTTATACGGCGAGGAGAACCTTATGAAGTCGACCGGGGATATACCGTGACCCACGATTTTACTCCGGCCCGTCCACATTTCAAACCGAGTTTCAAACCAAACATAGAAAAACCATCTTTTATCTTCATCTCTTTCACGTCATCTGCGCTGACCTCGCCTATCTTTCTCTCACAAGAATCGATCGTTGAACATGCTGAGGTTTAATGTTTCGTATGTTCTACCATTCCTCTCAGCGAATTTGCATGAAATAAAAATATTATTTTGTTTTCTGCGGATGAAGTTTCACTTTTGGTGTGTGGTCTACAAGCACACTAGTTTTTTTGTAAATCTCTTGTTTAAAAGAAAAAAAGTACTTTATCTAATTTCTCATATCCGTTTTCGTTGTTGCAAATTTTAGTAAGTGATCATAGCACACCCGGACTACCTCTTTTGCAGCGAGTAAATTTTAGTTTTTTTTTATTCTAACCCATAATTGGTAGATAACCATCTTCTGTCCTATGGGATGGAGATCTCATGGAGATCCGTGGAGATGTGTGAAAGAGAGGAAAAATATGATACGCAAAAAAAAATATTTTAAATGAGCACCATTATGCAGGCGGGTATGGTAAAATGTGATATATTGGAAAGGTGGTCTCGAAGGTGATTAATCAAGATTTTTATAGGCCAAGACAAGATGATCTACAACAAATAGAACCCCTTCAAATTATGTATAGGCCCATTACAATACTGGGTACACGACACAGCCTATGAAACTGTCAAGATCAGGCAAAGTAAAAATACAGTCAAAAAGTGTTTAAATCATATCTATTTATTGTTTATTAGGTAAAAAACAAATGGATTTTTGTTTTATTATTTTTTATAGTCATCATTACAGTGATTATATGCTGTTTATTTTTCTACGTAGTTTTCCCCTACAATAAGTTTTTGTTATTGTATAATATTCTTTTGGTTTTTGTTTTTTTTTATTTGTGATACATTAAAAGGTATTATATTTTTTTACACTGTTTGTTTTGTTTAGTATATAAGTTCAATATTATTTTGATCAAGTCATGTGTTACTAAAGGTATTCCTATGTAATACTTTTTTATTTTAATCAAACTAAGTTTATTTTTTTAAATTTATTTCTTCTCTAAAACACCATAACAAATTGTAAGTAAACTACAGGGGTAAAATAAAACTGAGTTAGTTAACGATACAGTCCTTCGACAGTAATAACCTATGTTCTGTCATGGTACATAATATACTATTATTAGGTCAGGTATTACATATCATTCGTAATAGTCTACTTACTACCTCTAAAAAGTCTGTGATTTATCCATTAATATGGATACAAATTATTATTAATCTCAAACTATCACTTTCTGACAGAAAAACGTGTTTTTTCCAAAGATTTAATTCCATATAAAATTGAAAAGTTATTAATGTATATGGAGGAGACCCATGGACTTCCAAATGATCTCCATGAAGATCGAAGGATATCCATGGAGATTGAAGGATATCCCTGGAGATCCCAGAATATCTCTGGAGATCCATGGATATCCAAGGAGATCTATGTAGTTACAAGAAGATCTCCACAAATGGAGATTTTTTGTCCTATAAAATCGCAAGTAACTACCCCCTCGTAAGATGCTGAATCATTTAAAAAGTTTTTTGCGTTATTGACTTATAAGCAAGCAGAAATAATGTTGGTTTTTCAGATATAGCTGCTAAAATTTATATTAAAGAAATATATATATTTTTTATTTTTTGATAAAATCCACAAGCTACTTTTATTTTAACTTGGCAATTTTTCTTAATTAAGTTTAAATTTTTAGAGGCAAACCGTTAGCCAAAACCAGAAAACTTGCCTTTTTTAGAGGTGTTTTGATTACTTCTCAAACAACTCGAAACAAAAATTACGAAAAAAAGATTTAATTCTTGTTGAAGGCATGATCTCTCCCACACAAAAATCCAGAACTCCATCCAGAATGTCCAAGAAGTGCTAATAAACCCTTCTATAAACATTAATACAAAAAACAAAACAATTTTTCTTTATTTGATCTTATCAAAGTCAAAATAATATCTTACTAATTATTAATTTTAATAATATTGCAACCATTGTAAAAATTTAGCTAATGACATTAGTGATGAAACGATTATTGTTATACGATTATCATGAATACACAAAAGGTAAATAACTCAGCCCTGAACAATTAATATTGATAATTAATACATCAAAATTCAGAATTAATAAAAAGTAAATTTTATTAGCATAGCATTTTTTTAAATTCTCAGTCGATTTCTTTTAAGAGCCTGGATTAGGTGACTACCTAATCTAATGCTGTATAAAATAATCTTTTTTAATCTACATAAAATAGCAGTAGGATAGATATTTAAGGGTCAGTATTTTATTTCTAGAAAATGTAGTATTGTCATTCTAGTTCTCAAATATATCTCAGGGGTGGTTTAGTTTCGCTACCTTATGTAACTCTAAATTTCTTGTTGTACACGGCTGGCAGTATTGGTTGAAAAAAGTGACAAAAAGTGGATTCCTAGGTTAAAAACAATAACGCAAATTTTAGTTTAGTTTGAAGAAGAGACTTACTATACTAACCTACAAATCTAGATAGCGGATCTTCAAATTTCGGTAATTATTTCTTGACCAACAGCCCAAATGCCACCGCTTGTAGAAAGTTGGCTAGCAGGAAATAGACTAGTATTTTCTGCTTGTTATTCCATAGCTTTTATTTCGCTTTCACAATGGTGCTACCAGTTCTGAATACACGTTTTCCAGAACGTAATGTCTATTTTCTTGTATCTCATTAAAACGCTTAACTATGTGAAACTTTAAATTTTATGTCATATTCTTAACGCTTTGATTTTCCGCATCATATTTTTTCCCAAAATTTAAAAGAGGAATTTATTAATGGAATTGCATCAGCTAGTACAACTAGGTCTTGACTTAAAACTTTTGTAGAATCACTAAAATAGGCTAATACCTTTACTACTTTTCGACTAAGATCCATTGAAGGTTACTTAAACGACAAAGGCATTTTAGGTCTAGACTAGCAGCTTGAACTATAATAGGTTGTTGTTGTTAAAATGTACCACCATTTTTCTGGTACTTATTATAAATCACATCTTTTACTTCACTATCTACGAATATAGCAGTTTAAATAAAATATCACTGTAATACAATAATATTGAATCGTGTGAACCATACAACTTATATGGTCTATTTTTGGAAAATTTTCATTAGTAGTTGGTGACTACTAAGCATGGCATAGAGGTCCAATCTAAAATATAATACTTGTATTTGCTTTACTTAAGAGACATGGTAAAGCGTCAAAAAAGCAAAACAAAGCATTAAGATACAGTAATCATAGGATATATTTACTTTCCGTTTAAAAATTTTTTGGGGTTCACATTTACTTTTCATTTTTAAATTTTTGTGTCTTATTCCGTTAAAACTCTTTAATGCCTAATAAAATTTTTAATAAGAAAAATTAATAAACAAATACATAAACTTGCCTAACGTTAAATGCCTTTTCCTTGCTGGTGTGCGTCCGGGACCGTTTTAATTTTTTCATTATGAAACCGATTAACGTGAGATTGGTTGGCTCATTTTTTCCACCTCTAAAAATCTCACGACTGCAATATTTGCATATGACTTTATTAGGGTAAATTGTAAGCTTTGTTACATATTTCCATACATCATTCCATCAGTTTCGGTGTATTTTTCAACGTATTGTAGTACCAATATAGACAAATAATTGCCCCAACACCGCACTTGCAACTTGCCTATACTGGGCAAATACCATCCAGTTTGGCAGGTCGCGGTCGCCGGCGAAATCCCTATTACGGTTAATTTCACTACTTTTGCTATTTCGATAATAATTATTATTTTTATTAAAATTGTGGCTCCGGGTCATTCTCGCCTAGAATAAAAATCCCACAGGACGAAATTAATAAAAAAAATTAACCAGTGGAGATAATTTAACTGGTTTAGCTTTTGAGATATAAAGTTTGTACTATCATAGGGGCGAAAGCCGCCCAGGTTGCTTTATTGGAAATAAACAAATTAAATTGCAACAAATACAAATTCAATGTATTTTTACATCAGTATTGAATTCTAACCCAAACCTTTGATAGGTGATATGGAGGCTATTTTGGTTTTCTCAACATTTGCAATCTCATTTTCAGGAACAAAGAATAGCGTGATCTCTTAATTTTGTTTAACTTTTTTCATAAAGAATTTCTGCATTTGATATGTCAAGCCCCTCTGCTTTCCTTTTAATTGCAGCACCCACACCGTCGGCCTCCCCTTTTCCATGTGAGGCTTCGAAAAAATTCCAAGTATGGTAAGAGAATACCATAGTTTTTTTTACGATACTAGGAGGACGTGGGCCCGTCGGTGGGTCCAAAAGTGAGCAGTTTCAATTTGTAGCGATCGTAACTTCTGAAGAACCGGAATTAGATGTGCCCATACTGCAGCCGGATCATGCCTAATTGAGTCAGAAATTGTGCAGATTGATTCACTTTCACCATGTTCCGTATTATAAGTAACAACCGTATGTATAGATGCTGGGTTGTGAGATGATCCAAAATGCATGGACTGAATGTCTTGGACCATCTTGCACAAGTAATTTTCTGAAAAATCGGAATGTATTACAGCTTCATCTATATCAGCTCACTAATGCACTTTCCTTTCTCTTGTCCCTGATCATTCTTTTTGTACACGTGTGGACAGAAAGTAGTTTGAAATTCTTTGTTGAAATAAGCACACAAATCTTTCAGTTGCGCTACTTCCTGAGATTTGTATTGTAAATTTTTCTCTACTTTCGTTTTCTCTTCTTTGACTGTCTTCCACTTAAAATACCTGATGCTCTTGTCATCAACACTAATCACGAACTTATTCTTACAATTTTCGCATTCATTTAACATATATTTAATCGACAGTGGTTGGTCGCAGCTTACAATATTGCATAGATTCTCAATACTTCTTCTTCTGTTAAAATTTGCTCCCTTGAAAGATGTCTAAGATATACTGCAGATTGGAGTGCTTCTTACACATCGAAGTATCACGGTCAAAACTGCGGCATTGAATTACCTAAAAATGTTTGCATTTGCAAAAAGTTCCAACCAAACTTGATATTGATCTCAGGACAAATCTTTTGTGGAGGACATCCATGTCGTCCGTCAGAAACCTCTTCAGCTTCTTAATTTTACCTTTTGTCAATGTACTTTTCCTTCCTGGTGTTACAGTGGTAATATCATCATGAATCGAAAATTCATGAATTTTGGTGTGAACTTTTACAAAACGAATATTTTTATTTCGGTTTTGTTTCCTGAAATATTTCTGTTGACTGTTTGACAATTGTCTCGCAGATTACTTTTTTGCTTATCGTTTGATTTATTTTTTTAATTAAATTTTATTTGTTCAAGAAGGGCATTGTAAACAACCAGTTGCTTTTTTACATGTTGAGGCACATCATAGCGTTGAGTGTCATTTTAAACTCTGGAATTTGGTGTCAAAATCTCCTTAATACTTGTATTTCCTTTCTTAGATCTATCTGAACTCTTTAAGCGGTAGTATCTTCTTTTGTACTTTTATTTTGATTTTTTGGCCTTTTCTAGCTCCTTTTCTAATTTCTTGATCTTCCTGTATGACGAACTTCTGCATAATACTCTTTTTCGTCCCATTTTTCTGTTTGCTGCGTATCTCTCATCAGTTTATAAAGCACCTGATGTTAATTTTTTTTATTGACCCACTTTCTTGTGTCTACATCTCGCTTGTTTCTCATGCCATTTTTTTCTTATATACCTTTTTTCGCGCTCAGATAATTTACCTATTTTCTCTTACTTGGAAGCTCTCTCTTTGCATTTTCTTAGATATTCCGCTCTTTTTGCTGGATCTTGATTAATTTTTTTCTATATCTCTTCGATTTTTCTGCAGTTGCAGAAATAACAATAAAACGCTACAAATACACGAAGAAGTCACTTACGCTACCAAGTGTCACCGACGCAACCAAATGTGTAGTGGGGTTGGCGATGGTAGCGTAGGTGATATTTTTGAAGAAAATATTAAAGAAGTATATATTTTCTGGACCAAAAAATTAACAGGTTTCAAAATAGAAGCATAAAAAACGGAAACAACAAGTAACAATTTTTACGAACCAACAGAACCTATTTTTTTCAAAGAAGCGTATAGTTGACTACCTAAAAACATTGTCACCTATTTTTTGCATTAGAAATCTACGTAAAGTGAAGAGCACTAACAAAACTGCGACTACACTAACTGCACATCAAAGAGCAACTGACGCGTTTTCTTTCAGTTGAGGTTAGGAAGACTTCTGTCTAGCCACAGCACGGCAACTAATGAGGCCAATGAAACGTTGCCTATTATTTCACTTCACGCAACCAACAGAAACTAACCAAAATTAACCCAAGGGATGTCCATGATCAAGTAAACAAAATTTACAAACATAACCTTAAAAAAAATAATCACACGCCACCAGAGCACTTGAAAGCAACTCATTGCGCCGGCGCCGCCTAGACATGGGGTACACTTAGGGCTCAATGGTTGCTCTGCTGTGACTAGCCGTAAGTGTCAGGAAGTCTGATGTAGCACCAGGAACTTGTTGCCTAGAAAACACTTGGTAGCATAGGTGATAGGGCGGCATGCATACGGCACCTCTAAGAATAAAATAGTGTAGATTATAAAACAAAATTTTTGTTTTTACGTAGGACGAACTCTCTTAAAAAAACTTCTTTATTTTGCTAATATTATTAAAATACAAATATATTTTTAAACCCGGCAACCTAATATTTGCCATATATGCTTTGGTAGAGTAGGTGACAATATAAGTATTTAAAAATGTATTTTAAGTTAATTTATTAACTTGGTGCATTTTTGAAGTTCGGCACTTGCAGTTTGCAAAAGTTTTTATTGAACGAGGAATAAAGATTTTATTTTATGGAAAAACTAAAAGATTTTCATTCTAGGCGAGAATGACCTTTCTCATGAAGATTTAGATAATGAAATAGTGTTATTCGCTACTTTCTCTATTTCGTTAATAATTATTTTTATGAAATGTTTGGCTTTCATAAAAATTTAGACAATCAAATAGTGGAATTCTCTGCTGCTGCTGAATGCTTATCGACTATGGGCACCCCACTGGTGTACGAAAATGTAATAAATATAAAATGATATAGTAACTGACCAAAATTTTCTCTTACAACATACAGTAAGGTCTACTAGAACAAAAACCTGAAATTTACAGGATTTTAGAAAAAAAATAATAAACCAATATGGATGCCAAAAATTCGAGAAATTAGTTTTTCTTTGGACACAAGATATTAAAAACATCTTAAAAAAAATGTGAAAACGTACGTGGAAATTTTGAGTAGACTGTAAGATGCTTCAAACCAAAATGTTTCGACCGAATAAGCGTGTTTAGAATTAAATTTTCTTTTAAATTCGGTAAACCGCGGATCGATATCTTCATTCGTGCGCAAAATATGTGACTAAAAATTTGCTTGGTCCGCTTAAAATCTCTATCTATCTTAATATGTTCAGTTCAAATCATGATCTGCTGTAATAATTTATTTCAATATGGAAATCTGGATATGCATGTAAAAAAGCGATAGAAGATAATACAAGTATAAACCACGTGAATAACTGGGTTAATAAGTGTCTCCAGGGCAGCAAGTCAGGAGATCTGACTAGTGATCTTAATATTGTGAAAGTCATCCAAATAGGGCCTGTCTACGACGAAAACAAGTTACCAATGGGCACAATTCCATTTATTTGAGCGATGTCAGAACCGGTACTCTGTCTGTAAAACAACTAAGTTATCAAAGGATACAATCCAAGTTGCATATAACTTTTATCATTTTACTAAAGGAGGGAAAGTATGGTGAGAGTTTCCTTATCTGGTATTCAGGCGGATAAAATATGGAAGAAGGAATCTCTGCGTATGATATGATTGTTATGAATTACATTCCTCAATGCATTTAGTTTAGTAAGGATTATTTACCATTTTTATATATTGATAATCCCATTGCAGCAACCGCTTCAGAACGGTAGTGGACGATTATTCATAGCTTTAGAATCATATTACATATTACCATTCTAGTACCTAGTCACGACATTAAATTTATCCATATCTCGTCCAAAACATTGAAAATATATAGAAAGGCAATTAGACAGTGTATTAAATGTAACTGAATCTAATATGACATAGTTATTTGTTCCTTGTAAATCAATCGTCTTGTCTTGGGCACATAAGATGTGCATTAAATAAAACCGTTTGTCAAATTAATAAATCTCCGAATTTACCCGTCTGAAGCAAAATTTACGACCTCATAAATTATCCGACAAGTTACAACCTTTTCCATAAAATGCAAAATCGCAATATTCCAAGGCAACTACAGTTAACAGTCGACCAATTACCATATATTTCCAACTTTCATGAAGTTAGCTCTAATAAACAAGTCGCGGCGACACCGACAAGAGATTCTCGTTTCTAGGTGCAGGTGTAAGATGCAAATAGGGCGACATACAGCGGCTGACTTTCCAAAGAGATGTTTATGGAAATTTAACCCGAAATTACATTTGAAATTTAGAAGTTCCGATTATGCTAACTAATGCTAATCGCTTTTATTATTAAATCTTCGTCGATTAAGCGTCGGTATCTGTCACAGCTGGAATGGCAAAACGGTTTTCGAGTTTATTAATTCATTTACATACAACTACCTCGAAATACACGCTCAGTCAGCTACTAGTCGAAACAAGAGCGCTGCATAATTTAATTAGTACTCGTCTAGGAATGAGAATACTGACATTTATTTAATCCTCTGTTCACGTTGCAAACCAGAAAAAAATAAGTACTGAAATTTGCATTCAAAATTTTACATTGCTTTTTCCGAATGAAATAAAGAACTTGGTGGCAATATTATCTTATTTGCTCCTGAAAATTAAAATCTAACATTGAACGTTTACATAACATTATTACGAGAGCTAACACGAGAATTGACGAAATCATGAGGACACACTAAAATATTTTTACCAAAGAAATAGAAAACGACCACAAAAAAAGGTTTGGAAATTGTTCATGAACAGAAAACAAGATAGATATTAATGAATACTTACAAACCAGACGTGTTCAAACTGAAAAATGAAAAGATTAGTTCTAGATGCCATACAGTCAAGAAGAATAGGATATATTAAGATAGAAGCATTTGGGAATAAAAATGATATATAATACATAGCCCTTGAATGTACTTCGCGATACTACCAGTCGTTTGTATGTCCCCTGATGGTCTAGAGGTCTGCATGGTTGGCCTTCACTTCGGCGACCCGGGTTCAAACCCCGTCGGTTTTTTTTTTATTTTTTAGAGTTCATGGGTCAGCCCGTAGACATAAGTGTACTTAAGTCCACACGGCGGACAAAAGACAAGAATTTGCTCTAGATTATTCGGGTTTTCCGTAACAAAATATTATGTGATGATGTTTCGTGTCAAAACCCGAATTGGCGAAAAGTTTAAATACAGCTAGCCCACCCTGTATACAAGTCATCATCATTTCTAAAGTGTCTTATTGGACAATTTTTCATCGTAGATCGTCAAGTAATGGATTTTTCTATAAAAAAAATTTAAACCTTCAGTTGTTTGACCTACAATTTTTCCTCAAACGTTCATTTTTGTCCGACATTTTCGAACCTGAAAAGCATTTTGAGTTTTTCCCCTCTAAATTTCCCATCGAGAGGGATTTAATTGTGGTAATTTAGTGTACACAGTCGTGGTAATTAGTAAACATTGTAGAGGAAATGAATGGTAATTACTTGTAATTAATGGTAATCGGTGGTAATTTTTTGTATTTTAAGGAAATTTTGAGGTAAGTCGTAGTTTTGTAATATTAAAGTTTGCATCGTTTTAGAGGAAGTAACAGAGTTTTAACTAAGCCTTAACTAAACTATGTTTCTGAGTCCCCATTAGTGTCGGTTAAAAAAATGCAGCATTCATTTTTCCTCATCATCGATAAACCGTTTGCAGGTTGCCGCGGTCAGCCGTTTTTCCTGCTGATTTTAAAACTTTTAAGGCCTCGTTTCGGACACAATTTGTTTAAATGTTTCCAAATAAGCGAGTAAGATAAGTGTGATAGAAAGTTTCTAGTTATAGCGAAAGTAAATACATAGTTTATTGTCTATGGATCTCTTAATTGGATGGGATATGGACCATATTCAATTAGAAGGTTTGACTTATTAAATATAAACAAAAACTATAAAGTTTTGAAAGAATCATTATAAGAGTCTAAATATTTATTACTTCTTTCGAGACTTATTTATGTAAAAATAAATATACAATATGATATACAGTTTTTTGCTTTTTTTGCTGGTTTTTTTTTTGTGAATTGTATTGAACAATGTTCCATGCCTCATTGGCTATTGCACTGTAATTTTCTCACTGTATTTTTATTTTTTGAACAAATAAATGATTATCTATCTATCTATATTGTACTGTAACTTTCTTACTGTGTTTTTATTTTTTTTTTGGAACAAATAAATGATTATCTATCTATCTATCTATCTATTATTTACCAGATTTTTACGAGCATTTTTACCTCGATTTTAACCTTTGCCTGAATTGTGATTTTTTTTGTATCTGAATTATATATTGTAGTTTCAAATATCCTTATTTATTATCTTGTCCAAATTAGTACACGCGATGGTTCGACTAATTTATTAGGTTTTTACTATTTTTTGCCTTGTCATGATCGTTGTCAAGTGAATAAATTTGTTTAGCTCTTTTTAAATCGAGCCCTTGGCCCTTGAAAATACTTTATTTCAATGTATGTAGATATACTGAGCGAATACTTATTTTGTGACATAGGAAAATACGGGCAGAAATTACGATATAAATTATTAAAACAGTGTCAGTGTACTTTATATTTTAAAATTTTAAAGGCAACATATGTTTGGAATAAGCACATGTGTTTACCTGGAACTAAATAAACGATAAGTTAAGAGGTTTCTTTAAAAATAGTTTTATCTAACTTTTTAGAACACCTTTTCTCTGGTGTTTTCAGTTGCCACCTTTGATAATATATCCAAATTGATAAAGGTGTTCTAAAAAATAACTTTCTTCTTTTGTTTTTTTAACCTCTTAAATTATCATGTTTTTGTTTCAGATGAACATCTGTGCTTATCCCAAACAAATCAACCTTTAGGCTTTTACGAGAGTTTTTTGAAGGCATAAGATATACCGATACTCAACACTATATTATTATATTAAGTTTTGCACGTATTTTCCTGTCCCAGAATAAAAGCGGAGAAAGTATTGCGCCCTAAGGCACGCCCGCGTTAATGGTGAATGTATCTGAGATGTGTTCATCAACTGAAACGTGCAGAGATCGGGTCTTTAGGAAACTGGCAAGTCAGCTGCAGAGAGAGACTGACGGTCCGAAGGACGGCATTTTGTTGAGCAGTCCGTCATGCCAAACTCTGTCGATTGCCTTCGAAATATCCAACGTAATCGCTCGAGAGTAGTTCTCAATTGCCCTGCTCCATATATGAGTGACATAAGCCAATATATCTCCTGTCGATCTCTCTTTGCGAAAGCCGTATTGATTATCGCTGATCATTCTGTTGGTATTGAAGTACTTGAGTAGTTGCTGATTGACTGCACGTTCCATGACTTTGGAGATTATTGGAAGCAAGGCAATTGGGCGATAGTTTTGAGGGCGTGGTTTTCTTGTCTTCTTTGGAACAGGTTGCAGTCGAGCGACTCCAAGAAGACGAGTAAATCCCTTTTCCGTAAGACGGAGAACAAAGCCTGAAAAAAACGGGTGTTAGTTCGTTGCGCAGTTCTTTTAACACGATGACAGGTATTACGTCTGGTCCTGATGCCATTTGCTTATCTAGTTTTTAAGGATTTTACGGATATCACGGTGATGAGACTTGACTTCGGCCATGGTAGTGTTGTTGTTCGATATGGTAGGTAGAAAGAGCCTTGTCTTTGCCTGTCGAACCAGGGATTTCCTTTTGAGGGTAACTTGATGGAATGCTTCCATTCCTGAGGAGATTACTTGCGTGATCTCTTCGCAGCAGACTGACGGGTCGTCAGTGCCAAAGCAGACGTCGACCGAAGGAAAATCTAGGTAGAACTCCCTTATATCGTCCGACTTTGCAGAATTGTAATGTTTTGCGAGGCAATGGTGGATCCTTGTGTAGAAGTGGCAATTCACAAACCATTATAATAAGTATTTTTGCAGCAATATTAAATTTAGAGGAATTAGATCCACGGTTGGATGCATTAGTTCAGAATTTCGTCAGGTATAGAGTTAATGGCCTTGTGGGTGATGAATATGTCGAAACCGTATTATTTGATCTAAATAAAGCATTCGATTACCTTACACCCAAAATTTAAGTGGAATAATTTAAGTTTTATCATAAGTAGTAACTTAATTAATTCATTTGTAACTATCGGACTTCAATATGTATCATTAGAATGAAAATTGGCTTTTAAAGAAAATTACCCATTTGGTGTGCCGGCGGGCTCGACTCTGCCAGCTTTATTATTTTTACTTGCCATTAGCGACATTAATGTCGCTAGTCTGATATATCACAACAAATAATTTCAACGGACAATACATCGTTCGTCTCTTCAGAATGTGGTTGAGCTCACTGAAACAATGGAACTGTCATATATGAACCTTAACGGTTGGTTTCTAACAAACAAATTGTGCTTAAATCAAGGTAAAGTTCAAAGAATAGCCCTATCTTACAAGAATCATAATTATGATAATCTTGATCTGCACGTAGCAGGGAGTAGTCATGTGTATATTGTATGTAAGGAAATTTCTTCAGACATATTTCTTTTCCGTTCATTGGAAAATCATGTACCAAAAGAGGCTCTTTAAATGGCTTATTAGGTCCATATGCAGTTATGGTATTCTCTCCTCGGGCCCTTCTTTTCACTCAAATCTAGTTTTTAGTATGCAAAGGAGGATAGTGAGTGTTATGGAGAACTGAGGCTCTAAATATGAGGTAAAAAAATACATTTGCAGAAAGGAGTGCTTAACATTTTTAAAGCGGAACCGATATAAATACCAACTAAATTCAGACTTTTAAAATTGATTCACGAGGACCTATGACGAGAAGAATTCTTTTTAATCGACTAAAACATAGCAGAAACCCCAGAACCATTTGACAAAATCACAAAGCATTTGAGAGACTTTCCGGTTAATAACTTTAAAAAGAAAATTACGACTATTGTTATTGGGAGGGCATTTTATTCATTTGGTGAGTTCTTGGGTTGCAACGTTGAAAATGCTGTTGCAAAAATCTCCCGAGCATGTGACTAGACTAAGCTGGCTATTTGCAAGTGATGTGATTTAGAGTAACTTACTTGCTTTTGTGCGTACTGTGAATGATTTGATATTAGCATTGTTAAAGAAATTCGAATTTCAATTTGAAAGAGAAGTTAAATAAACAACAAAAAAATAGAAAAACACCCGGTATTGAGAGTGTCACAAGTAAAATGTTAGTGCTCAAGTCCTAAAAAATTGCATCCAAGGATCACCAACGCTTGCTTATACTCCGGTAGATATAGTAAGTAAGCTATCGTACCAGGACACCAATCTTTAAGAAGACAGGCCACACTGACTACAAAGGCATCACCTTATCATGTTTTACTCTAAAGCTATTCACTGAAACAATTCTATGCAGGTAAAATAAGTAAAATGTCAGATGTCACAAAGAGAATTATGAAATTGCAGCTGGTGAGTGTGGAGAAATTCCTTATATGATATTTTAACATGTAGGCTCTAATGCTTTAATAGTTATGTGGTTATCACAACTCTATGACTTTTGGTAATTAAAATCATAAAATTTAATGTTAGATTCCTATGATAACACTCCAAACCGAAAATGATTTAATAACTTACTGCTAATGTTCGACCCTATTTAGCTCAAAAGTAATAATGTAAACATGAGAATAATCACAACGATGACGTCAGAAGGAAGATTTCAGATGATTGATAATAATATTTAAATGATCACCTTGATTCTGCTTAGCGCTTTAAACAATAATATTAATTGAAAATATATATTACGTTAGCTTCCATATTTTAGACGCGGCTTTTTATTTAAGTCAGGAAGTAAAAGAGTATTAGTTTCTTGCGATAAGTGGTCCACCACTCTTAACAATATTAATTTTTAATAAGAGTGTGAACGTCTACTGATACGACAAAACAAAATTTGTTTCAGTTCTATCCTATCTAAAATCCGGGTGCATATAGGTGTAACCGACTAGACTTGATAGCCACGCATCGTTACACACTGTATACGGGCCAGACGGGCCCTGCAATCAGGGAGGGTCCCAACCCTTTCAGCCCACTGCGTTGCAATCAAAACGTTATTATCTGGGGTGTAACATACCGATTAATGAAGCCAGTGTGACAACAATGCACGCGGATTATTGGGTGTACGAGACTCGATTCACACAAATAAGTTGGCCAAACACATTGACCATTTCGAATATCTGTTAAATTTGACTAATTAAAATTACTATCGGATCACGTATTAAAATCAGGCCTTTGCATCATGTTTGATACCGCTACAATGAACTTGTACCGGAGAAGGTATGGTATACGTCCTCTATTTGACATCAACGTGACTTATTTACTAGTTTTAAAACAAACAAAATATTTAGTAAAATGATGACATAAAATTTTCGATAAAGGTTTAATATTGCTGCCTGTACATCTGCTCCCAAATGGAGGATAACAGCAAAACCGTTAAAATTCCATCGAGGGCAAATGACCGATCCAACAAATTGTTGTTTCGGAAGACTGAAAACCAAGATCTCCTATACCGGAAAGTGTGTGAAACTGAGCATCAGTTATAAAATTTGAAAAATTAAATAGAAAATCTGAAAATAAGAAAGACTGGAAAAACCCTGCAGCCCCTCCCCCTCTCTCACCAGCGACGATCACAAAGTTAGTTGGAGTAGCAACATTGTCTCGCCCATCGAACACAGGTGGTGTTGGCCTACCTCAGCCTAGCCGAGCAATCGATACCAAGCGTCCTGTTACAAAAACTGGACAGACCGATCGCCCTAATAGGAAGCATTTGTCAATGTTGCCATAGCCGGATTCAATGTTGCCAGAACCGAATTCGATTACTCAATGCGTAGCTTTAATAACCCACTCAAATGCGACACAAGTAACTGTGATGGTTGCGCATTTGGAACTAGAGAATAAAAATGATGAAAATAATTAGGAAACCGTCAAAAAGTTACAAATCGTCCTGAACTAATCCAGGGCACATGAGGAGAAATAAATAAACCTACTGTTTTTGACAAAAAATATTACTTATGTATCTTTGGACTGCAACCTAAGGTAACAAGCGACCACATGATTACCTATATAGAAGCGACACATCTGAAAGTAGGCTGTAGCTGTGATACAATCAAAACAAGAAGAGACATATATATGAGTTCTTTCAAACTAACAGTATTACGAGCGCAACGGCAAATATATCTTGACCCAGAACTAAGGCCGAAAGGTGTTCAAGTTAACCATTTTCTGAATATATACCGCTCAAATGTTTCATCACAGGGTAGGTTCGGCTTCAGTGTCGCACGTTTCATTTTGGCTGGACAAACAGAATATAGAATTTATAAAGGAAATCTTTCAGCAGACCGGTATGTATATTGGATGATGTAGTTCCTGAACCCCTCATAGATGATGTTTCCTTAGCCGGCTTGAACGCTATATATTTTCAGCAGGACGGAGTGCCTGCTCATAATTCCCTGACAATTCGCCTCTTTTTAGATAACCATTTTCCTGGAAAATGTTTAGGCACTCATGGACCAGTAAGATGGCCCCCACGATCACCCGATCTGTCTATTTTGGACGTTTTTTTTATGGGGTTACTTACAAAACAAAGTTTATGCCAAGCGTCACCGCAAGCCACATGAACTTCGTAAAGCCATTACTGTCGCATTTCAAAATTTACAAAGACGTTCAATAACACTCATGAACGCTCTAAAACGTATAACCAAAATACGCGAATTATGTGTTGGAGAAAATGGTAATCATTTTCAACAATTTCTATAACCATTAAAAAATGGCTGTTTATATTGTTGTTTTTAATGTATGTTATATAAAAAACTTATTATTTATAGTGTTAAATATTTAGGTAGGTACGTTGTTGAGTTAGTAAAAAAAAATATGTTTTAAAATCACTTCAAAACTTCTTCAAAATAAATATACCAAAATGTTTCTTTCCTTTTATCAGCGCTATTACTGTTAAATAACATAATGTATTTGAAGAAAACTGTGTTTATTCAGCTAGTTTTAAAAATAAATATTCACTATTATATATCGATGGAAATCCCAGAAAATGCCTAATTTAACACAGATAAAATATACATATAATTCCATTAAAAAAAAAACATATGTTTCTTTATAACATTAAAATGGATGCCGCAAGAAAAAAACAAACTACGCCACTGGATGCTACGAAAAAAGTTTGCATTTTCAACTATCTAATAAGTTAAAAGGCAACTGAGATACGGAGGGTGTGTCAAAAGTGATAATTTTCAAATTCACCCGGTATCTCAAACACCAAGAGGACTATGAAAGTTTAGTTGACGGCATGTATAGTTTCACAAAAAAGTGGCATAGTGTCGCGACCCTCTAAAATTAAGCGAAATATCCCGTAAAAGTGTCGAAAAATGGACACCCGGTACACTACTGACATTAATAAATCAATTTCAATTTGATAATTCCCACTTGGAACAATTAATTTTAGATGGGTATAACACATTTTAAAAGTCACGCCCTCTTTACCGTAAGTCACAACTTATTTGATTTAAATCACGCTCTCGTGGGAACCTTGAATATGTGTTGTTTCACAGGGTCCTCCCGTTGGTTCTATCCCTCCCGTTGGGTCTATCCTCCCTTGGGTCTAATCCTACCATTGGGTCCGTCGCTACCGTCGGGTTCATTGCTATCGACGAGCATCGCTAGCGACAGGGTTTTCCTTGGCTAGGCCTGTCTAGCAGTACTACCTATAGAGTCTTGCAGTCCTTCGCCTGTCAAGGAACTCTTCTTTCTACCGTGAGCAGTTATTTTCTGGAGGCTGCCTGAGGAGCGACTCATCAGCCAAGTGAGCAATTTCTATTTTTTTCCTAGATATATTTTGCGACCATTGCGTGTAATTACATCACTCTAATTATTTTTTTTGGCTTAGTTTCCGAACAAGGATTAACCTTTTAACTTTTTCTCCTTAATTAACTAAACCACTAAACACCTAAATTATGCTCATTTTCTTTTAAATGAACTTTGAATATTGGGCCAAATTTGTCTAGCCGAAGACGCCTGATTACATTTAATCGAATTCTAAAATTGAGTTAAATCCGTTTGATCTAGAACCAATCCGATTTTGGATTAAATTTTGAACTGACGTAATAACGTTGTAGGTCGAAATAATTTTATTATTATTCTCAATTTTTCACGATTTCTAGCTTACGTTAGATACCCCTAGATCAGATAACTACTATTGTTGATACGGCCTAGTAGACTTTCTCGTTATTCTTAATTTTTATTGTGGCCTTTGATATATTTTTTTCTATATCCAAACAAACTGTTCATTTTCCTTATCCTACCGGTAACTTGACCAGGGATTACTTACGCTTAAGTTGGCATGCGTTTAGGTCTGCAATTGATTGGTTGCTACAATATCGCCGGGTCTAACTAGATTTTTTCATATTGTGTTTGCGGCAGTTACCAACGTATCTTAACTGATATCCAGTTAGTTAGTAATACGGCCCTGTAACGAATCATGATTTGACGCCCGTTAATTAGCTATACTCCAGCTATTTGAACTTACCTATAACGAGAAGATATTTGCAGCATCGCTGGCCTTCATCATATTTTAATGACGTTGTTTTTTTTAGTAAAGCTTAACGCGTTCTTCATTAATTACAATTCAATATTTCGGCGTTTGTTTAGATTAAGCATGTCATTTGTTTCACCAAGTAAAGCCTACTATTTCTCATTTAAATACAGTGTTACCATACAATTAATCTGCTAGAATTACTGATCATTTTGTCATCCTTTTTCTTTCTTTTATGATCAGCTGTGATATTTCATTTATTAGTAATAAACCGATCTACGTTTGTCTATTTACCTGTTTTATTTAATTAACTCTTGATTAATATTCCAAAGGAGAGGCCCGCTACAGTAAGTAACTGATTTTTTTTATTATTTGCTCTCAATAATTGAAACGTTCTAGATTTAATTTTAATTAATATTTAAGTATTTGTTTATCACTGACTTTAGTTTTTTTTAATATTTGAGTATTTGTTTATCGCTTACTTCAGTTTTTCGGTTAATATTTGGGTATTTGCTTATTACCGTCTTTGATTTTTGATTAATTTTCGAGTAATTATTTTTCCGTTATTGTTACTGATAAATTGCCAGCATTTAAATCGGATTTAATTTTCTAACTTATTTTTGTGGTTTTATTGATCGGTTTGGTATTCTTTTATTTTGTCGCGAAGCTTAAGCTAAAACGAGTTCCAACTTTGGGGTATTTCTCGCTTGTGCTGCCTACAAGCCAGTGGCGCCTTAAATAAATAAACCCACCCCTACTCTCTGATATTTGAGCTAGGGCCTAATTTATACGCTCGGTGACAACTCGTTCTAGCCTACGCATTGACATACGTAAATTCATTCCATTTCTAATTTTAATTTCTCAAAATTCAAATTTTTCTTCTGATTTGAGATTATTCACTCCCAGTTCCTTCTAAGTTGGAGTGAAGGTTTTGCGACCATTAGAAGGACAGAAAGAGCTGTTTTTCTGACTATACCCTGAACCAAGACTGAGACATCCACTAGGACTATATCATTTCAGGCGAGTAGAACCAAATTTTCAAGGACGCAACAAGTTTTAAAGGTAACGCCAAAGAGGATGTTACATTTAATAGATTCTACCCAGGAATAATAGATTACGTTGAACTAAAATGACGCAGGCCGTTTTCTATTTTCGTTCATATTTTTCGATTATAGTGAATAGGTATTTTTCTTAGGACTACCTATGGAAATGAGAAAAAATATAGTTAGCTTCGCCTGAAACTGCCTTGTATCATAAGCATGTTGAAAATATGACAGCATATTTGACTCGACACTTTGACTTGACAGATGAGGATGACGTATGGGATGATAACAGGTTTGTTCTAACAGCGATTTCAAACCATTCGGAGTTTGCGCATAACGATATCAGCGTTGCTTATATCGCTATGCGCAAACTCCGGATGGTTTGGAACCGTTTGAAATTGCTGCTAGAACAAATCTATTAGTATATTGTATATTACATAACAAGTGTTGAAAGTACTAGTTTGGGTTACACTGGAAAAACGTACTTTCACACAAGTAGTGTATACTGTTTGTTCTATGACCACCTATGAAAATGATAAAAAATCACTCTTTAGATTCTTAAGAAAACGCCTGTTGAAATAACTTTTCAGTTCTTGCATTGAAAAGTACACGTCGCTGGATTTTTTTAAACTGCCAAAATTTTGACATTTATAATATAATATTTTTTTTATTACGCATGCATCATAATCAACGATTATCGCACGCTGCAGCGTGCTTAAAATGATGTTTATGATGCGCCTACTTTTTAAAGGTTGCTATAGAAACATTTGATCATGTCAAATGTGACAGATTAATATATTGGTCAATATATCCCTTAAGTTTAATATTTAAAAAAAATTTGAGATTATGATGCATTCGTAATAAAAAATAGCGTATGATATACGTGTATAAGAAGCCTTTAAATCCCTTGCGACTTACAAAACACTCCGCTGCGCGTCGTGTTTTGAAATATGTCGCGCGTGCTTTAAAGGCCCTCGTATACACTTATATCATAATATGCTATTATTATTTTATCAATGTGCATCAGTTGAATCATTATTCTATAGTAAAGAAAGTAGTCTGTCAAATTTTGATATCTGCTATATTTTAAGAGATATCGATTTTTGCTGTGTTTAAAAAATTTAAAAACAAATTATCATTTTTTAATTAATCTTTGGGAAAATTTTATTTATTTATTTATTTCTAATACAATTCTATTCCTAAAATTAAATTTGTTTTGAAAACCCTTTATAATTAAATATCACTAGCTGCTGTCAAAACAAAACCCTTCCATCCGAGCATATTAAGTTGAATCACGTTTTATCACAAACACAAAGAAAACAGTGTTAAGTAAGCTCTCCTAAATCGTTTTTATGCATATGCTTTCTATGTATCAAGTAAGCTATGACAACTAAACAATTTGCAAATAAGCAAATAAATTTTTAAAGACAACATATTGTCATAATGCCACATTTAACGGAGCACGAAATAAATAATTGTTCTAAATGAAGGGTTACTGGAACGAGATGTAACCATAATTTATAGTGTAAGTAACACGATCATTAATTACCTACGCCAGCACTTTCCTGCAACTGGACATGTGACATATTTGCAAAGAGGTGGTAATCCGAGAAGAATTGACGGTTGAGGGGCCAGTCGCAAGGACCTTATTAAGGGAAGTTTGTCGCAGACGCACATTAAGCTCCAGAATGTTAAACGAAGGTCTTGGGAGGCAAACCGGCGTGTTGGTGTCAAATTGGACAGTGAGGAGGAAATTAAGGTAAACTGTTGGCGTAGTTTAATTTTTGCTTGGTATTAAAAGGCAATTATTGATTATATCGGCGCAAGAAGACGAGTCAAATGTGTTCGGCTCTTACAGAGTTATAAACGCCAACGTCGGGAACGGGCCAGGCATAAATTGGGGTGACAAACTGCTTTTTTTTGTGACGAAACTCGATTTGAGTGTATTAACTCAGATGAAAGGGTTTTGATTTGGAGGCAACTTGGTGAGCGCTACGAGGATAATATGGCTCCCCAAGAAACTCTTGGTGGTGTAGGGATAAATGTGTGGGCAGGCGTAATGTATATTGTATAACGGAAGGTCGGAGCTGTGTATTTCACGACGTACCCTTAATGCACAAATTTATAAAGACGATATTCTAAATAATATGGTTATACCATTTGCTGACAATTTTGAGGCGGAATTTGTATTAATTCACGAGAATGCGAGACCACACAGGGCAAACATCGTTCAGGACAATCTCCTGATTTGAACGTAATATAGCATGTGTGGTCTCTGCTAAAATTATTAGTGGGATCCAGACAAAATCCGTCCCAAACTTTGGAGAAACTGGCTGCGGCCATTGACATAATATATCTAGAGGCCTATAGTTCAAGACGGAAATAATAGTCAGTGACTCATTTTTAGTTTTATGGCGCGACACGAGGTGTAAGGGATGAGAGAAGGAAATTCCAGTGGCGGATACAATTGCTTTGTAAATTAATATGTTATAATAACTATATAATGGAATAGTAATAAGTAGACTTAGGCAAATATCCACTTAAAAAAATAAAGCTTATGCACATAAATATGCATGATTTTAGTCTAAAATATGCAAAAAAACGTATATTCAAAATTATTCCTAAGTCTAGTAATAAGCAACAAAATTGTACTACAAGCAAATAGTACTATGTATTCATTAAAGAGTCATGGATGATAAGGGGTTTTTCTTATCATAAAATACCATATTGAAAGTTGCATCGAAAGTTTACATCAAAAATCAATAAAATTTTAAGTTTACTACTCGTTATCGGAGGTTTAATCAGAATTTGATTCAGAATCATTACTATCACTACTTTCGGAACCAACATTGATAATAAGAGGTTCAACTATAACTTCGACCGTAGTATCCAAATCCCACATTTTTTGTTTTATGACATGTTCGATACCCTTCTGCCAATTATCAGCTGTAAGTTTGTTAATAACTTCGTTTAACAAACACGCTTACACGGTTTTTACCAATGCATGTTCGCCCACAGTTAAATGTCTTTTCACTTTTTTTGCAGGGGTGGGGGGGACAAGACTTGTCGAAGCTTCGCCCTGTTCCATTTTGCAAATTAATATTTTGAATTAACTATGCAAAAATTCACAGTCCTTCGCAAAGATGCAACCGGGGAGACATTAAAAATGATGATTAAAAACGCAAAAATGTGATTTGCGTTGAAATTCATCTAGTTTCCAAACGCAGAGTTTAAAAAAGTAAAAATACAAGCACACGAGTGTTTATAATATAGGTATATAATTAAAGAAATGCAATTTTAGCAATAATATTTAACATTATCATAATTAAAACAAAGATAAATAAAAAAAATTAAGCGAGTCTGCTAGTAGTCGAGACTGATGTGTAAACATATCCTATAGGTAACGACATCGGTTGTTAAAAAAAATGACAACAGCAAGTTATGTTCCGAAGTGGTAACCCATCCAAGTACTAATCACGCCCGATGTTGCTTAACTTCAATGATCGGACGAGAACTGGCATTTTCAACGTGCTATGGCCGTTACCTGTACATTTTAGCTTGTTCATAGAATAAAAACAAGAACATTCGCATTTATAATATTAGTTAGGATTCTTTAATAATAGATTATACCTGGCAGCTTCGGAGCAGATTAATTCACTGCACAAATTCGACACGAAAATCTAATGCCACCAGGAATAATATCAACATATGGACGCAACATATTTACCTTATAATCTTGGGCCGACATCCTTTGATTTGGGACAGTCAATAACCAGCTTTTTCAAATTTTACTGTTTTAAACGTCTGGGCATCTGAAAAATACTTTTGACAGTTCGTTTAATTTAAAATAATAATATGCTTTTTTATCGTCTAAAATCCGTTTAAAAACGATTTTAAATGGCAAAATTGTATAAAAATCCGAAAATTCGGACTTTTAGGACGATATCCGTGGCTTTGGACGAATTTGTCGTGGAGTTTGAAGCGAAAATCAATTTAAATTCAACCGGCCATTAAAAATAAGCTGTGATGTGGATCCAAATACACTGCGAATATAATATAATAAAAATAATACTTTTGACGTATATAGTACTGTACTAGCCGCTAGAATCGGTTAACACATTTCCGTCCCATTTGCCGGGATTTACCCTCATACCGCCGCATAAGATGTTTACACATCAAAAACTCAAGGGCATTCAAGATCAAATTATCTCAATGTCATTCAAGGTAAAAGACACTACAAAACTGTCCCAAGGACGTTCAAGGTCATACACGCTTGGAGCAATCCCAAGGTCATATGCGCGACCTTCAACAAAAACTCAAGGACATTCAAGGTCAAATGTCAAGGACATTCAAGGTGAAAATAGGTAAATGGCATTCAAGGTCGAATACACTTAAGACCAAGTGGGCGGGGTCCATCTCAAAGTCACCGGAGGGGAGTGAGGGGGCAAAAAATTGGAGAGGGGAGAATTGAGGCCATCTATAGCACTCTACAGTGGATTAATTCACTGCATACATTCGACACGAAAATCTACAAAGCTTATTCTTTTACCAGCTACTCATCTTGGGCCGACATCCTTTGATTTGGGAAAGTCAATGATCCAATTTTACAAATTTTAGAAGAGGGCTATGCCTCAATATTGTTTTCAACGTCTGGACATCTGAATAATACTTTTGACAGTTCGTTTAATTTAATATAATAATATGCTTTTTTATCATCTAAAATCCGTTTAAAAACGATTTTAAATGACACAATTGTATAAAAATCCGAAAATTCGGACTTTTTTAGGACGATAGCCGTGGCTTCGGACGAATTTGTAGTGGAATTTTAAGCGAAAATTCATTTTAAATTCAACCGTCCATTAAAAAAACCAAACTTATAGAACGAAAATTATAGAAGAGGGCCATGACTGTTTTAAAAGTCTCGGCATCTGAATAATACTTTTGACGGTTCGTTTAATTTAAAATATCCTTTTACATCGTCTAAAATCCGTTTCAAACCGATTTTAAATGGCAAAATTGTATAAAAATCCTTCACGGACCTCCTGGATTAGCTTGCTCCTCAATGCGACGGCTTATAATGTCACAATCGGTTTACACATTTCCGTCCCATTTGCCGAGATATACCCTCATACCGCCGCGTAAGATATTTACACATCAAAAATGTGTTATGAAAACCGAAAAATTTACCCTTCACCTTTAGATAGGAAAATCTATTAATTAGCCATAACGTTACTGTAATATTTTTAACCTGTTCTGTTTCTGTTTAGTCCGTTTTGGCTATTTCTAGTCACTTTTGGTTAGTCCTTCAAACAACTTTCCGTTAGTTCCAACTTATTGATTTGTAAACATCTTACGCGGCGGTATGAGGGTAAATCTCGGCAAATGGGACGAAAATGTGCAAACTGATTCTAGCCGCTAGGGCGGTATTATATACAATTTTGCCATTTAAAATAATCTTAAATGGATTTTAGATGATAAAAAGCATATTTTATATTAAACGAACAGTCAAAAATATTATTTATTAATTATTATATTTGCAGTATATTTGATTTTTCTGGTTTTTATACAATTTTGTCATTTAAAATCGTTTTTAAACGGATTTTAGATGATAAAAGAGCATATTATTATTTTAAATTAAACGAACTGGCAAAAGTATTATTCAGATGCCCAGACGTTTAAAACAATATTAAGTCATAGCCCTCTTCTAAAATTTGCAAAATTTGGTTATTGACTTTCCCAAATCTAAGGATGTCGGCCCAAGATTACTAGGTAAATAAGCTGTGTCCATATGTTGATGATATTCCTGATGGCAATAAATTATCGTGTCGAATTTGTGCAGTGAATTAATCCACTCTGAAGCTGCCAGTAAGTATTATTAAATAATTCTAACTAATATTATAGATACGAATGTATTTGTTTGGAAACTTTTAGCTTTTACCCGGGGCGTCGTTAGCGTTGATTTTTTATTATTTTAAACTTGGTTATTAAACCTAATTTTTATTCGATGACCAAGCTAAAACATACAGGCAACGGCCATAGCATGTTGAAAATGCCAGGTCTCGTCCGATTACTGAAGTTAAGCAACATTGGGCGGGGTTAGTACTTGGATGGGTGACCGCTTGGGAACACAACGTGCTACTGCAATTTTTTTTTACAACCGATGTCGTTATAGGATATGTTTACACATCAGTGTCTCGACTACTAGCAAACTTGCTCAATTTTTTTTAGTCATTTGACCTGACTCCGATACGTTATAATCAAATTTAATTTCTTTGGTTAGATTTGGTTAGCCGCAAAAAATCGGATAGTTTTGGTTAGTTTTAACTTACTTTAATTTTTGCAATCTATTCCGCTAAACCGTATAGCAAGTTTTGGTGCTTTTGGTTACTCGTGATTAGTTTTGGTTAGTCATTCAATCATCTTTCGATTAACTTTAGTGAGTTTTAAATTATTTTAGTAATTTGAACCGGTTCCGATACGTTATGGTTAATTTTAGTTAGTCGGCAAAATTCGGTTAATTCAAGTTCGCTTCACCTTACCTTAATATTTTCAATCTGTTCTGATATGTTTTAGCTCATTTTGGTGCTTTTGGTTACTTTTGGTTAGTCGTTCACTCAACTTTCGGCTAATTTCAGTTAGTTTTAATTTATTTTAGTTATTTGAACCGGTTCCAAAACGTTATAACCAATTTTAGTGTTTTTGGTTAGTCCCCAAAATAAGGTTAATTTGAATTAGTTTCAACTTACTTTAATATTTTTAATTTTTTCGATACGTATTAGCCCGTTTTGGTGCTTTTAGTTACTTTTGGTTAGCTTTGGTTGGTTATTCAATCAATTTTCGGTTACTTTCAGTAAGTTCCAATTTATTTGAGTCATTTGAACTGGTTCCGATACGTTAAAACAATTTAAACGTTTTTGGTTAATAACTTAGGTCGTCGCAAAAATTCGGTTAATTGGGTTAGTTACTTATTTTATTCTTAATCTGTTCCGATACGTCTTAGCCCTTTTTGGTTACTCTTGATTAGTTTTGGTTAAACATCTTCTGGTTAAGTTTAGTTAGTTTTAATTTATTTTAGTCATTTGAACCGGATTCGGTACGTCATATCCAATTTTGATGTTTTTGGTTAACTTTAGTTAGTCGCCAAAATTCGGTTAATTGTTAGTTTCAACTTGTTTTAGCTCCTTTTGATGTCTTTGGTTACTTTTGGTCCATTTTGGTTAGTCGTTCAATCAACTTTCGATTAATTTCAGTTAATTTTAATCATTTGGACCAGTTCCGTTATACTATAACCAATTTTAGGAGTTTTGGTTCGTCACCAAAAATCGGTTAATTTAAGTTAGTTTTAACTTACTTCAATATTTTAAATCTATTTCGATGCGTTTTAGCCCGTTTTGATGCTTTTAGTTACTATTGGTTAGTCGTTCAGTCAAGTCTCAGTAAAGTTCAGTTAGTTTTAATATATCTTAGTCATTTGACCCGGTTCCCGTACGTTATAAGCAATTTTAATATTTTGGTTAGTTTTAGTTAGTCGCCAAAATTCGGTTAATTTGGGTTAGTTTTATCTTACTTCAATATTTTTAATCTATTTCGATATGTTTTACCCGTTTTTGTGCTCTTAGTTACTTTTGGTTAGTTTTGATTAGACATTCAATCAGCTTTCGATATGTCATAAACAATTATAATGCTTTTGGTTAGTTTTGGTTAGTCACCAAAATTCGGTTAATTTGGGTTAGTTTTAACTTACTTCAATATTTTAAATCTATTTGGATACGTTTTAGCTTGTTTTGGTGCTTTTCGTTAGTTTTGGATAGCCGTTCAATACACTTTCGATTAGTTTCAGTTAGTTCCAATTTATTTTAGTCATTAGAACTGATTCCGATACGTTACAGTCAATTTAAGTTTAAATAAACAAGCTAACACGATCTCTCACGCGTACGACGTTATGTGTGGCAAATGTAGCATGCACTTTTTCACGATTTGAGGCCCTATTTAGGAAAACAGAAACATTTTCAATGTTAAAACAAAACGATAACCTAAACCCGCAAGCGCGACTATGCGACAGATCTCTCACAAGGTACATGCTCGTTTACTGTTGCAACGTTGCGACCTCCGCCCGACGGTCGTAAAATATCAGTACATTTACAACCGTCGATCGCGAACCTCTGTTAAAATACAGCTGCTTCAAATGCTCCGCGTAACGCGCGTATACGGGCCACAATGAATTTGGCAGCGGTGCACGTTTTGTGCCGGAACGCTGTGTCCGCATTTAGAATAAGCGGCATTTTGCGAGCATTTCATACCAGATTTATTATTAAATATTAAATATTACTTTAAGCCGCTCACGTTGGTCTGTTTTCGAATTAGTGACTGACGTCACTGACTATTATTTCCGTCTCAAGGTATAGAGCATTTATCAACCTGTTAGTCGCCTGCATGCCACGGAGATGTGAAGAGGTTGTTAATGTAGTAAGACTACAGGACCTACAACGTATTAATCCCATCACAATCAACCATATCGAACTAGTGGTAATCCATTTCAGTTTTCAAAAAAACTTTAATTTTAGGAATAGTGTCGTGAAATAAATAAAATATTTCCAAAAATTATAATTTAATTTTTATTTTTTACACACACCGTATAATAAACGTGTAGTGCGATATTAAAATATAAAAAATAAAGAAAAGCTTGCTTAATGTAGAGGCGAGTACTTTAAACAATCGTGAAAAATTGTGAGGTAAGTACTCATAAACCATAGGCATATAAGTGATTATAAATATGCCACTGCACATGACAACATTTGGGTACAATTTTTTTACTGAACATAAACAAGATTTTCGTAAGGTATAATAATCACTTACAAAGTTTGCACGATATAACGCACTATCTACTACCAAAGAGTTGAAAAAGGCAAGGTTTTACAAAAAAATCGGTATCTAGCAGATATCAAAAATTTAACAGACTCCTTTCTTTGCTATGGGTTAGTGGTTCAATTGACGTACAGTGACAAAATAAAAATATATATTTATATTATGAAAGTTACATGCTATTGAAATTGGAGTAAAACTCGTCTTCTTCTTTGACACCCTGTATATACTCATTTTTGACAATTTAAAAAATCCAATATTGGACATTTTTTCCTTAGGGACAAATCTATGAACAATTAAAAGCCAGAGTGTTAAATGTAGGCAAAATTTTCCTTGCTTGAAAGCAAATAGCCAGCAGTTTATTTCAATATTAGTGGAGATCGTTTACTTAAAAGTCTAAAGAGTGTTGTTTGTATTCCTTATTCGTCGTAGAACCTTGTATTAGAGGCATTCCGCACCGCGGCTAAAGCTAGTTTTACACTTATCAAAGTTCATGTCAAAGAACTTTGATCAAAGTTATTGTACAATTTATATGATGAAGACAAAATTTGACGGCACCGTTTTACACTTGTGAATTTCGTTGACGCCAATGATGCTTCTAAACTGTTACCAACTGGCAACTTACCACATTTTTAGATTATGCTAAATTGGATATTTGGACTTGTTAAATTTGATTATTGTAATGTCATATAATAATGAACAAACGTACAGCTTTAAACAGAAAAAAAGCTGTAGCTCTAGCTATAATTATTGCGGCTGGTTTTAATATGTATAGTTGGTACCCCCGAATTTGATCAAATATTTGGTGAAAAATTGGACGTGTTCTAATTGCATCAAAGAACTTTGACAATGCGACCTTGAAGTTATTTGATATCAAAGTCACGTATTACATTTGCGAAATTCATTCAAGGCCGCCTTGTCAAAGTTATTTGACATGAACTTGGATAAGTGTAAAACTAGCTTAACGTCTCGTGCTAAAAACCGCCTCGTCTGAAAACTAGTATTTTCAACACTCGTTATTTAATATACTATTCCAGGACTTTAAGCGAATTGCTGTTTATCTGCAGATTCTTTGGATTTCTGATCATGCAAGACGTTTACTGATGACATAACTATCTAAAATTTAGTTTAGTTTATCTTGTTCGAAACGAAACTAGTACCATCGCGAAAACCAAACATGTAATTATTTCATTGAACCCATTACCAGAGATTGTTTGACCTAGATTTAATCCAAGAATCACATCCTGAAATGTATATAGAAATAATTAATAATAATTGTCTTACTTAAAGTTTATTTTAAACAAGCATGCTTGTTATTGGCGTAATTAATATTAATTATTCAATCTGAACTCTCGTTGAAACCTGAATAGCCGCAATTAAGAATTCTGTTCAAAAAAACGGGCGAAAAGTTTTCATGTTGTTGTCGCTTTCACAAGCGAGCAAATATCCCAAGTTTCCCGGACAATTCGTCGGCGCCCGCTTTTCCTCGAAATTCGGAACATAATTTCCAAAGTTTCGCGGCACTCAACGAAAATACTGACAATTTGATGCATCCGTTTCCAAAGTAAATCTCTAAAATGTAGGCGATTGTTTCTTTTCAGTCTATTATCTTGCTGGAATTATGTTGAATCTCATTCGTGAAGAACACTTGAGTATAACAATTTGGGCGACTTCTGAATTAGTTATCTTATAAAACATACAAACTGTGAGTGCCATTTTAAAAAATGTGTTGAGTTGATACTTAAAAGACAATAAAGGCATTGATAAGCGACTGCAGTGCCCCATGCAAATAAACAATGATAGACTCACAACACAAAGTCATGTGTTGTGAGTTTATCGTTGTTTATTATTATTATACCAAAGACCAGTTATCAAAATTCCAAGATCAGCCTCAAATTGGATATCCAAATCTTCCTTCAATTATGGGCGTTCTAAATTTAGATTGAGCTTGCAACTGATTATTATACATAACTGTAGTGTTTCAATAATTTTATTCACACATCTTTCAGTATTTGTATTTACTTTTTGCACACCCCGCAATAAAGTCAAAAGGCCAGCGAGAACACTTGAAACTAAAATGCAGTTAAATTGAAATAGGGATTTGACGTTGAAGTATTTCAAGGACTTTACATCAAGACCTCAAAAACTTTACATTATTTTATTGCTAAATAATAGTCAGTCATAGACCAGACGACAAACGGGCAATCCCAACGTAACCCTTACAAGATAATTTAGAAACCACAAATTACTGCTCGAAAATTTTAAATGTGTCCTGAGGTGGCCTGTAATAAATCAACCCGAAATCCTGGTTGGCCTTCCTTAGCCGAAGGGGTCGACGGACGAAAAAGCCTTATAACAGGTACAAAAGCACCCTCGAGGGTCGCTATTAAAGCACAGGAGATTGGCCCACCCCTACGCCGAGAGTGCATTTTAACTTTATTAGGATACAGTGTGGAGTGCTATGAATACCATTGGCATATTTTATGCCGTCGCTCGCAGTCTTTATAAAACGATGAGTAGAATAAAGAGGTACTTATAGCTGCAAAATGATACCGCTAGATGCTAGATTTACAATATGTTATTGTTTGCTATTATTATGGAAATCACAATTCACCATTTAGAGAGCTCGAGTTAAAATATGTATTTAAATAAAATATGTCCCTCAAAACGAAAATGACCCGGTTGAGAAGATTTGTGAAAGAATTTCTTAAACCAGTTGTTGCACGCTTCAATAACATTCCACCGCCATTCAATGACTAACAATAAATCAATGACGTCGATTTTCTGCTACTCCATATAAATCACCTCAATCTAAAATTCGAATTTCCCATTAAACAAACTTCCAAAAGTTCGTTCATGTTTCAAATACATACAGAGTGGCCTATATAGGTTATTATAGAATATTTAGGATTTTCATTGGGTATTTCCCTCATATACACAAAAGTAGAGGAAAATATAAGCAAACTACTTACCCGCTAGCCGGGCTAAATATTTGCGAACCTTTCCCTGAAGGTGGTCATATTAGGTTTGTTCTAGCAGCGATTTCAAACGGTTCAAAGCTATCCGGAGTTTGCGCATAGCTATATAAGCAACAAACCTATTAAAAATGAAAATGACACAACGTTTTATGTGTTTATTGTTTAATTTTTTTTTTGCCGTTAATTTAAAACTTATGAAAAATAGAACGTTTGTAACACTTTTAATTGAAAATATATGAAAAAATGTTGAAAAAAGGGCACCTTTAAATACAAGAAAGTTAAAAGAATATGTATTGAGACAACTTATAGCATTTGGTTCTGAAGGAAAGTATGAAGTCAACGCTACCATTTCGGCAGAAGATTTGGCAATAATTTTAAAAGATTGGGGACAATTAATGAGGATGACTACAAGTAGATAACGGTAAAACATAAGTGGAATACAACTTCTAAAATATTAGTGGATAAATATTACAACGGATATGGTAGAAAAAATAATCCCTTCCAAGATATTGTCTTTAAAGCGGGTAGGGAGGGAAGAAAGGCGAAAGGAAAGAAACAATTGTTTTCACAAAGGACGTCACGAAAATATTGATAACTCAAAATGTCAACTAGGTATATTATTTTTTTTAAAGAAGTTAAATTATTTTAAAATGAATCGTTTTAAAAATCATGTCGTATTTGTGCAACAATTGTCGGATATTAACAATATCATCGCTGCCTGTGCGTTTAGGAGAAACTAGTATAGAGGATTGCGGAAGTAAATTTGAAGAAGAAAATTTATTTTGCCATGTCCAACAATATTTACTTCTGTATTCTAAAAATTGCAAACTGCTAAAAGGGAGAAATTCAAATAAAATATTACATTTATTTTATCAGACACAGATACTTAATAAATCAAAATGAAATGAATGAAATTGATCCAAGTCTAGCTTATTCGCCCTTAAGGAGGAACGAGGTAGCCAAGGAATACCAAAAACACCTACAATTTATGACTGCAAACTGTAATAATTTAAATAAAATATAAGTAAGTACTTGATTTTTAATAATTTCGATTCTTTTTGTCTAAATAACTTTTAAGAAAGTAGGTATGTGAATGACAGGCATTACGTAAAAACCAATTCTATGATTATGTCAAAAAATTTCCACTATAATTCAAGCCAGGTTACCCCAGCAGAAAAAAATGTCACATTTGTTTGGTCAAAAAATAGTGGTGTGAAATTTTCTACGAAAAAAAAAAAGTTTTATCCGCAATACTGAAACAGACTTTTTTTTACTCGACGCGCGTTTCACTAATCATGTTAGCATCATCAGAAGTAGCCAACGCGCGTCAAGTGCAAAAATTGTATTTTAGTGCATTTTGTTGAAGGTTATAAACTACATGTTATTAAATATCAAAGAGAGAGTTTTTACGAAAATTATCTACTGATAGTTAGATAGATACAACCTTCAGCTAGCTATTTAAAAGATGAATCCAACCAAAACACAATAAATGTACTTTCAGGACAACAACAATGTGGAAATGCATTTAGCCAATTACGTTCGGATCCTCAACGCTCCATTATTGGAAGTGGCCGGCATCGTATTTCCAGAATGCGCCAACACACATACAAATGATGTTCGGATATTATGAACCACAGGCGACTCTTGCGGCCTGAAAATGTGCACATTCGGTCGCTGATCTTGGATTATGCCAATTATTGCTTGTAATTTGACGATCAGATAATAAATGTTCGTTACTATTATTTGTCATATTAATATTTGAGCGTGATTTTATTAGACTCGTGTGCTGCGGGGCGAGAGAAAATTTTACGTCTCATCTCGTCTCGACCTTGTCTCCTCTCGTTTCAAATCAATGTGTCCCAATATCCGAGATGAGACGAGACGTAATTTTTATCTCGAATAAATTATTTCAAATTTATTATTTGTTACGATCGTGAAAAATATTGAAAAATAAATCCAATAATGAAGAATATTTTTATTCATTATTTATTTTAAATTTTGGGATTATTTGTTACGAACATAAAAAATATGGAAAAATAAATTCAATAACGAAAAAATGTTTTTTTTTTGTAATTACACCCCTTATGAAATATTCATATATTATTTAATACGAACAGTTCATACAGATGCTTAATTTTTTTAAAATAGTGTTCATTATTAGATTTAAATTTTAATATTCAGCATAGCTTAGCCTTTGAAGTGTAATCGTACGATGATTACCTATCTTTTGCTTGTTTTGCAACTTTTGATATTATATGGACAAGGATGCTTTGCAAATAGAAAGTTTGCTTTTTACCGGAAAAAATCGCGAAAATATTTTAAATGCATTTAGGATGAAGTATTTGGATAGCTAGTAAAAAGCGAATAGATGAGTAGAGTTGTGAAATCACGAAGCGAGACACTAGATTACTAGACTTGGTCATAAAAATAGAAAATATATGTTTCATTATTAATTATTGATTTGTTCAACAAACATTTTTGAGATATGCCATTTCATTTGCAACGCTTAGATATACTAAGTGATTTTTAGATTTCGAATCTGTAGATTTTTTACCAAATATGTTCTCTATACTGATATCTATTTTTAAAATAATACAATATATAATGTCACATATCGGAAAAAATGCTTATAAAAGGCTCAGAGATCTTCGAATTTGGGAAACCATATTCAGGGTAAAACTATTAGGATAAACCTGATGCAGTATATGAACAATTTTTTGCTGAAACAGGAATTGGAAATGTTCGTTTGGTTGACAGATACGAATGGAAATTGAAAAGTTGTCGATCTTGAATATATCCTGTACTTAACATTTTTTATTTGAAATGAATGTGTAGTTTTTTATAATTTCGTATGCGGAATATGATGGCGTAAACAAAATTTTTCTATAAAAACTGATTAATAAATTTTCGGACCCAACTTTGTTATTTGTAAAGAGACATCCTTCATATTTGTAACGTCAACAATAGGCTTTTTATTATCTTTCCAAATAGCTTTGTTTTCAAAAGGACATCTTTTTCTATTGTTTCCGCCACAGCAACTGCAACCCCCAAGCGAGGGGGTGGCTTCCACCCTATTTTTTTCAAATGAACAGAGGTGTGTAGTGATACATCATTCTAAAGAGTACTTTATAATTTTATTATCAATGTTTTTAATCTGTTCAAAAAATGTTCGGACCCAACTTTTTTCTTTGTATTGAGACATTCCTCATATTTGTATCGTCAAAAATATCCTTTTTATTATCTTTCCAAATGCAAGTTTTCAGGTAAAAAATTTAAAAAAGAACGCTAGCTTTGTTTTCACGGGAACTGCTTTTTCTGTTATTTTCGTCACTGCAACCCCCAAGCGGGGAGGTGGCTTTCACCGCATTTTTTTTTTCAAGTTGCCATGTGTGTATTGTGATATATCACTTTAAAGAACATGGCTTTGGCTAATAATAACGGATACGTCGATTTTTTGCTACTATCCATTTAAAGGTCTATTCATGCTAGACCGAGGACAACACGAGGCGAGCCCGTGAGAACAGGGTGCCGTCCGAGTTTAGTATTTATGCTACACACACCGACCGACGCGACGGTCGGTATGTGTAGCATGAATACTAAACTCGGACGGCACCCTGTTCTTACGGGCTCGCCTCGTGTCGTCCTCGGTCTAGCATGAATAGACCTTAAGTCAGTGCCCAGTGGTCGCCAACCCGTCAATCACAAGCTACCGGTAACTCTCAAAGTCAATGCTGGTAGCCTACAACATATTTTACATTTTAAAGATACAAAGGTACAACGTGCCCATGCTAGAATTAGGTAAAACTGACCAGCACAGCGCTCTAGCGTTTAAGAACGATTTATACTGGCACCGGAGAAAACAGGAGAAACTGGTTACTAGTCCAGTAAACTTGTCTATTGTTCTTTATCGCTTTTTGTTTCACGTAACTTCCTATACTTATTTCCTTCTCACTCATCAAGGGAAATGATCATAGATGGAGCAGTCATCGCTTTCCTCGTGGTTGCCAGGTCGCCTACAGTTTCTGTATATAAATTTTGATGTTCTTTTTTACTTAATTTGATTCATGATCATCAGAACGGTCGCTGCATCAGTACGATGACGGTTCGGCATTTTGTAATTGCCATTTTGTTTGGTTGTGCTATTTACGTTTTTCTTGTGATTTATTATGCGATTCTCATAGTTTCCCACCTTGAATTATTGACTATTATTCATTATTATGCTAATTTGTTGCAAGCATGTTCAGTTTGATTGTTCGATGGAAGACAACGTCTTGGTCCTTATAGGTGTTATTTGCATTTATCATTCATTTGAACTTATGCCACTTTCGATTCTTTTTGTTTTCATTTGTTAAAGAAAGATTACTCCGAAATAATAATCGAAAGTAGCATTAGTGCAATTTAATGAAATGTATGTAAATCCACTTAATCAACATTTTAAAGCCTCTACAACTAATAATGATAATAAATATTATGTTTATATTAAATTTAATAAATGGGAAGGAAGAGTCAATCATAGTCTGTTTGGCCATTCAGTTTTGCAATGTTACATCTTTTAGAGATATTGATTCGTTATTGTCTGTAAGAAAAATATACATCAAAACCAAATAAATGGCATTTTTTATTACATATATGCGAGTATTTATTAAATTGAACCTGCAAATGATGAAGAAATAAAGAAAAAAAATATTAATTTGAATATGGCGGGCAAACGACAGCGCCCGTCTCATGCGCCATCTGCGTTCATTTCCCTTGGAGAGAGACAGAGAAGGCATGGCAGCTTTCTTACTCTCGGATGATTTATTATCACTCAGTTGCTCGTCTCTTTATTATCTCTGCTGGCACTCTATAACTCGATAATTCAAAGAGAAAGAGATCTTTTCCGAATCAGAGCGTTTTTCTTCGGTGTAAGGACTTTCGGCTCTCTCCATCGGTTGGAGAGAGAGATGAGACGAGTAGAAGTAATGAACAATGATATTTTTTTTCACAGTTAAGAACAGACTTAGATAGATAATTGTGTATATTTTTCGCTACCACTAGATGAATCAACAGATGTGGTTGACACCTTTCAGATGGTCGTGTACAACAGGATGGTTTCTAGTGATTTTACGATAAAAGAAGATCTCTTGAAGTTTATTCTACTGAAAGGACATACTACTGGGCAGTAGTTGTTTTCTCATTTCAAAAATATTATTTTTTCGTGGAAAATTCCAATTTTGAAAATGGTCGGCTTGATAACCGTTGACATTCCAGCTGTAGTTTTGTGATAAAGGTCTGGTGGCGTTATGTGGTAAAGATGAAAGTTTTTCGCAATTTCTCTGTTACCACTGCATTATCCATCAGCAACAAACAATAAAGGGCGATCCTATGGCACTCGACGAGCGGTGTATGCGTGAAGATGTTGATTGACACGGTTCTTGAATAGTTGTAGGTTGTAATTAGGGGGAAACAGATGTCCTAGAAGTGAGTTCCACAGTAAGGCAGTGCGCCAGACAGAAGAGTCCTTGTAAAGCGACTTTCTAGGTGTTTCCAGTTGTACCACGAACGGGTGCGCTCTTGCAGTCTATCGCGACTGTCGGACAAAAGCTGATGGGGGCCGGATAATGCGGGCCAAATCCTGGGAACATCTGCCTTGAAAACATCTGTAAAAGAGGGATATTTCGGCCACATGTCTGCGGTGTTTCAGACTATCTAGATCCCGGGTCAACTCCGGGTCGCTGACGAGAGGGACAGCTCTCTTCTGAATGGAATCCAGTAGCTTTAGGTCGTGCTTAGGTGCGGCATCCCAGATGTGTGACCAATATTCTAAGCACGATCTTATTTGCGCTTTGTAGAGCAAGAGCAACTGCTGCGGTGTATACAGTTTTTTAGTGCGAAATAGCGCACCAGGCTTCTGCGAGGCTGATTTTACGATGTTAGCAACGTGGTCATGCCAGGACATACCGGAGAAATAAAAAATCGTTATGAAAAAACGTATAAAGTTTTCAAAAAGTGGTTTGAAGACAATCATGGAAAGAGCTTAAACGAAAAACTCCTGTTGGCATACTTTGTTCTATTTTAGGAATTTTTTAGAGCATAATTAGAAAAAAACACAATATTTTTTAAAAATAGTCTAGTTTTTACAAAATACTGATGCTTCAAGAAAGGATCATCTAATGATGACGCATTTTTTCGACAAATTATATATATTTTACTTACCGTTCAGCTGAACGGTAAGTAAATTACTTACCGTCGCGTTTTTGCTTAGTAACCAGTAAACTTAACCTACCGTTCTAAAACCAAGCACGGTAAACAATCCGAAATAGCATGGGCGTACAAAAAGTATATTAAGTTTGTCAACAGTTATTATATGAACAACTTTTCAATATATTGAAAAAATATATATGTTGATGTTCTTGAGGTTGATGGCTGCGATTTAAAAAGTTCTATTTCTTCTAAATCACTGTCTTCGCCTGAAAAAGATAATGTGTCGTCGTCACTACTTGAAGATTCAGCTGTGATGATTAAATCGTCTATAACTGATTCAATTTATCCATCTGATTCACAGTAATTTTATTTACTACAACAAACGTGTTTAACGTTTGACTTCCAATTTTCCGTTGATATTCAGTCAATCACCTCTAATGGAACTTCATTTAAGTCTTTAATTGTAAGTTCGTTGGTGTTATGTTTTTGTATATACCTTTTCACTACGCTATCATGTGAGTTCAGATCACACATATACGGAGGTAGTCTTAGAGGTGTATAACCCCGACTAAGTAAAAGGGCGTCTATTATTCTATAGTTTTTCCATATGCGTGTTGGCTATGATTAGGTACTTTATATAACTAGAGTTTTATCCATGTATGATCAAATTTGAGATTGTTTATTTGAAGCCAAAAGAGCATATGAGATTTCGCAGCGTATTTACGAGGTATTTTATCTTGTAGAGGAGAATGATAAAATGCATTATCTAATACCTCGACTAATTCTGGAGAAATGTAAGATAGAAGCTTCTCTATAAGCCATTTTTTTAAATTATCCCTATTCATTCGTCCATGATACTCTCGAACGGAAGACTAAAGTGGCAACAAAGCCAGCTTCTGAACCAGCATGTACCACTATTGGCTGGCTGAGCTAATTCCTTGATCAACATTTTCGCTTTGCCATTATTTATTTACTGTCATATCATTATCTGCCCAGATTTCGTCTAGATAGACAACATTGCGTCCTTACCTGCATTGCCATATAGTTGAAAGGTAACTGTTTTATATCCGTACGGAAAATCTATTTTGTCCTTTATAGCGGAAAGTAGTGTTTTGCAGATCGGATTTTTTTTTATTTTAAATCCTCTATTGGTCGTCGAATTACGGGAAAATTGTCATCTATTTTACCTTTTCCTGCAAGGAGATATAGAAAGAAGGTCTGAAAGGATTTGAGTGGTCACTATGTTCTTTTCAAATTCCTACTCTCAGAAAGGAATAATACTACTTTTAGAAATACTGGTATAAAATGAATAACTAAACATTTCTTTTCTGCTCCTCAATGATAGGTATCAATACTAACGTCATCAATTTCTTCACGTGCGGCCCTTCTAATTATTCGATGTTCGCCATTGTCACCTCGAAATAATAATGCAATGCAGGCTGCCGTTTATTTACATATAAATTGAACGAAAATCGCTAATATGATGCACGTTTATGGAATAGATAAACTTTGGACCAGTGCGAAGTTTATTAAGTCACCGCGAAGTTTCGTTTATCGTTTAACTGGCACACATTATACTTGGTTTACAACGAACGGCAAATTATTACAGCATATAGGTTTAATTTTGCAGATTATAATATACTGTTCCGCATCGTAATAAGAGTGACCCAATTTTCTAAGCACCGCCCGGTTTTCTTCCCTGTCCCGTACTTTCCTTTAGTATTTTTCATAATAACATTTAGAAAACTGTTTGAACGTGGTTTTATTAGACACATGTACTGCGAGAAGAAGATAAAAATTAATGTCCCATGTCAAGTTAATTTATCTCAATATTCGAGACGAAACGAGACGAGATCTAACTCAACTAAATTATTTAAAAAATAAAAAAGAAAATTATTTAAGACGACTGAAAAAATAATTGAATAATTAAGAATTTTTTTAAACAGCTAAACCTCCTATGAAATATTCGAATATTGTTTAGTAAGAATGTTTCTTTCTGACCTTTAATTTTGGGCTCCTGTCTTGGATTAACAATTTGCTTCGCGACGTCGCGTCGTGAGTGAGCTGCGTTCCATTAGTACGGTTTGTAGGGATGGGTGATCGGAACAGTATGGAATCGATACGTGATTCTATAAAAAAGTTGGTTTTGATGTCGTTCCTCGTATGTATTCGAGATTACAAGTGTGATATGCCTATCGAAGTTGCTAAGCAACATGGTTGGATGAAGGAAAATCACAAAACTTGAATAGTTTTAGCTCTCGTTTGACATCATTGCTTCGGAGGAGCAGGCTGTTGGTCACAATTGGACTGGATTGTTGAAATGTTATCCATACTAATAGGCAGTAAAGTGTCGTAATGATTTTTTTTATGAAATTCCTTTGTGAGATTTTTTAAATATGTTCACATGGTTTTTTCCGACTGTTTTTTTTTACCAACTACCTGCAGCAGAAGAGGACTTGTTGGTCTTCTTCTTTTTGTTGTCTATGCCAATGATGTTCACAAAGTTTTGAATGGATCTTTTGTAAATCTGTTTGTGAATGACACTTTGATTTTTGTATCAGGGAAAAATTTCAGCGAAATTACTGATACTTTGAACAATGATCTTTTATTGCTTTATGACTGGCTTTGTGGAAATAAGTTAAAAATTGAATACAGCGGAAACAAAATGTATGGTTTAGGTTCTAAGGCAATCTGTAGAAAATACGCAGAATTGTGTTTGGGTTAGTTTGGGTTCTCTTATGTAGCCCTCAGGCACTTTGTGATTATATTTATTTTAGTTGATAAGCAAACCACAGATCGCTTAGGTTTGATCAAGTCACTAAAATAGGATAATATGATATTAGTATAACTTAGCTTGACTTATATTACATTACCGTAGAACGGCCAGCAAACCGTTTTATATTTTTAAGAATTGTGTTAATAAAACCTGCCTTTAAGCTGCATTCGATCCGCGAAATTCATATTTTATTTTTGGTTTAAATATTTCATAACTTTTTGGGACCCTCGGATTTGCTTTATTCCGGCTGGATTTGCATAACTTTTTGCTACCGCTGCGCGCTGCCTGGCTTGGAATCTTATATTTATCTTTCGACGCGACCGGTTGTAACTTTTGTAATATTCTGTTGGCAGTATTGGGTAGCAGGAATGAGCTATTTCCCATGATTCCGGCTATCGATTTCGATTTTTAAAATGTTATCACTTCGTTTGGGAACATGTTCTAGTATTTCTTGAACAATTTAATTTCAGCGGATCAATTGTGGCTCCCGCCGTCGTTTTACCATCATAATAAACGAGAACTGAGTCGTTTATTATCTTAGAATTATTCCTCGTATCGAATCCCTTGGCATTTTCGGCCCATCACTTCTTCTTGATTCGACATTCTTTTTTTTCTAATCTCGTGAGTGAAAAGGCAAATTGGCGGAAACGAATAGAGAGTTCTTCTAAGAATACCCTTCGAGGCGAAAGGAAAGTTTGCTTTAGTGTAGTCATAGTGACTCAACATTTGGTATTGTGATTTTATACTACCCTTTCTTTGGGGATACATTGTGTTGGTTGCTGATTATGTTTTGACACGACCGGTTTATCTGGATTTAAGTGCTGCACTAGGTAAGCATTTTCTCTGGAATTATTTTTTTTCTATTGCTTGTGAAGGACGCGGACGCCATGACATGACGATAATAGTCTTTTCCCTTATTCCTAGAGGCTTTCCGAGTTCGTCGTCTGAGACTGAGACCGTCGATTCTCTAGCTACCCTCCATTTTTTTTATCGAATACCTACCTTATTTGACGTCGTACCGAAAAATATTATCGATCGACCCTGAGACGACGCAGATATCGACACTAACCGATTTGAGATATCCCTTTCCGTTAGTGCGAAAATTAAGAAAATATAAGAATTACATTTGGTCAATTTAACAAAAAAAAACGATACGTCGGCGTTGTACGATCAAACGGAAAACGACGAGTTAAAGTACCCCAAGAAACCCATCTTTTTGCCATTTACCGTTTAATTCCAGCTTTGACCGTTTTCAAATTTAAGTCAATTTAATGAAAATTTGTTTTTAAAAAATTGTTTGTTTTTATCATGGAAACGGTTAAAAGGATCCACTTACATCTTACCATCATAAAATATTATTTTCCAAATCATATACAGGATGGTAAAAAATTGTTTTTAAAGACAAAACCTTTTTTCGAAACATTTCGGTACCGAAAAATCGTACGACCTTCTCGATGCAAAAATCGAACTCGGCACACCCAAAAGCTCCATCCCAAAGTATTCGAATCGAAAAAGACCATCCACCTAGGAAATTTATTTATTTTTTTACATTTTTGTTTGGTTTTTTTTTCTCGGAAACCGTTAAGGGGATTCATTTATATGTTACCATCATAGAAATAAATTTTTCAAAATCATATAAAAGGAGGTAAAAAAATTAAATTTAAAAAATTCTCCTTTTTTAAAAATTTCTCCGTTATTTAACGCCGGACGAAAAATTTTAGAAAAACCTATTTATTTCAAATTAGGAGGGGTAGGTATCATCGAATTTTATAAATTATTTCCAAAAACTTCATATTAATTGAGATATTCAGGAAAAAATATCCAAAAATTTTTAATGAAAAAAAATTACGAAATGTTTTTTATCACGACGCGCGACGGCTCGAGTACGTGTTAACTGCCTCAAAATGCATATTTTTGATAGTAAGTATAAACGAGGCCTTAAAAGCTCTAAAATCAGCAGTAAAAACGGCTGACCGCTGCAACGGTTTATCGGTGATGTTGTTGATGTTAAACTATTGCAAGGTTGCCACTTCTCAAGGAATAGAGATTTTCCTAGGAAAATGAATGCTGTTTTCTTAACTGACACTAATAGGGACTCAGAAACATAGTTTAGTTAAAGCTTGGTTAAGCAGTTTAGTTAAAACTCTGTTGCTTCCTCGAAAACAATGCAAATTCGAAAGCATAGCATAATCTTAATATTACAAAACTGCGACTTATTACACCAAAATTAACACTATTTACCAGTAATTACCACTCATTTCCCATAGACTTTCCACTAATTACCACGACTGTGTACACTAAATTATCACAATGAAATCCATTCGGTTTATATACAAAAAAAATACACTGTGCAATGATGAAATCTCAGCAGATGCTGATGGTGGTTGCTATATAATAATATACTGTGTCCTAGCTTTGACTCTTTCTAATGCTCTGGCATAGCAAACACAGTTTTCCTCGAAAACAAAGGCGATCGTAAATGTAACAAAATTTTAACGTTTGGATTCTACAGTCTGTTAAAATGTTCAAAATGTTGATTTTCAAACGTCAATATCTCCAAAATAATTGATTTTGGGTCCGACCTATTCAGACTTATGCACAATTTCGTAGTGTAATAACATGCAATTTAAAAAAATATATAAGTTTAGGTTATTGGCCATTGTTTTTAATTTGCCCTGTTTATTCAAACATATATTTTCATAAATCCCTACAACTTTTTTATTAAAAGGTTTTTCTAGCTCTTGTAATAAAATTTCGAGTACTCGTCAAAATATGAAGACTCATTTAGTACAGGAAATACATTAAAATAAAACTTTTAGATCATATTTTTTACATAGTCCTGCAATTCTCGCCTAAAAATTCGGGATGTAAAAAATAGTTTATCATCATGACTGATTGACTGAAAGTACAAATTTCTTCACAACCGATGTAACTATTATGTATCACACTGTATATCATATTGTTGAGTGAAATATTCTAATTCAAGTACATTGATTTGGAAGTATGCTGACAGTATTTTTAGAAAAACTTTTAAGTTGAAAAAATTAAGGCACATATATAGTACGCATAATATAAAATTATTGTTAAATATGTGGTTAAATGTACAAGGTGGCTTAAAAACTATATTGAATTAGAGATAATTTTTTTGAATGGGATATTTTTTATATTATTACATTGTTGATTTCTGTATAAAAATCTAAGCTTATTAGATAAAACTTACACTATAACAGCGTTTCCCACACTTTGATGCTTAAAAAGTGATGTTTGCCAAACTTTACCCCAGTATGGAACCTAAACGGTTTGCCTTAGAATGCCATTATCTTAATTACTCAATTTTATTTCTTAATAATCTATTTTCATTACGGTAACCCACACCAACATGTAAAATTAATAAATATAATATTTAACTTCGTTATTCAAGACTCTACTTGACAAATTTGTTTTGCTCTGATTTGGGCCACCCTCACACCTCCTGGCTTTTCGTTACATTTCCCGTTTTAACAATTACTAAATCGGAATTAATAATAGTGGAGTTGAAAGTTGCAGAAACTTAGTTTTCCGGAACAGTTGTGATTTATGGGTCGCTGTATTCCGCTTCGAAGATCTGTCGTCGTCAGTGCCGCTGAATACGAAACGCATCGAGATTTACTACCTACGGAGTTTTTGATATTTTCGTAAATCATTTTCGGATGGGGAAACTTTTCGAAATAATCTGTCGTTTGGGAAACGTGGTAGAACCTTTAATTTTGTTTTATGTAAATAGCTAAAACCATTATTTACTGTCAGTAAAATGTGTGCTATCATTAAGTTTTGCTTTATTATAGAAATAATAAGCTACGTTTTAACGACCTCGAATTAAGAAGTGAATCTACATAAAATAAGGTGCCCAGAACTAAAAGTGAGTCTAACCGATGCAATAAGTGAATTTTCAAAAGTGTTTGAGCTCATTATTACTAGATGATTCAATAAATATTTTGACGCTACTGGTTACTTGGCTAACAACTAACGACCTCCAGTTTTTGCCACTTTCAATTTAAGTAGTCTCAAGGTAACATTGGACATTTCCTTTAAGAAGACTTCCGATTCGTCTTCGGTCGAGTGTGGACGCGTTCGGTGACGGCTCTTTGAGCGCCATTGGCACAGGCCATTGGGCGACACGTGGCAAACGTTTAGGAACCGTTTTTCTCCTCGAGGAAGAACCGGACGTCCTAGCCAGGAAAAATGGGAACATTTTTGTCTGTGCCTGTACAAGATAAATGTTTGTGAACGTCCAGCCTGTGGTGTTCGAACCTTAAAACAAGCCGTGCATGAATAAGTCTGAGCCTCGAGCAGTACATACTCCACATACTGGGGGTTCTAAAAATAGTATCACTGTCCACCAGGCTGTAACCAATGTGGAAGGATTGCTCCACCTCTTGCTAAGCCTGGACGGGGGGTCTTTACTGGGTAAATGCGTATAACCGCGAAGCCCATAACCAATCAAGCAAGCAAGCAAGTGAATTTAAAGAACATCAAACTTAGATTTTCAAATAATTGTTTTAGAAACTTTCACCGTTTTCCCTTGTAACCTTTCATATGGCAATTTTTTTACATAGGGCCATCTGGCTATTTACCCGCCATTGCTATGAGTTAATTTGGGTTGCTATTTGTGTTGGTTTGGGTTAACTCGTTTTCTACCCGACATTGGTTATTTACCCGCTATTGCTATTTGGGTTACTTTGGGTTTACCCAATATTTACTTCACATTGGCTATTTGGGTTACCCGCCATTTATATATAAATATATATTTGGTTAATATTTGTTAACGCGCTATTTACTCGTTATTGTTATTTGGGTTAGTTTGGGTTAAACCGCTATTTACCCCACATTGGCTATTTGGGTTATTTTAGGTTATCCCGATATTTACCCGATATTGGCTATTTGAGTTAGTTTGGGTTAACCAGATACTTACGCGATATGGGCTACTTGGGTAAGCTTGGGATAACCCGCTATTTACCCGACATTAGCTATTTGGATTAGTTTAAGTTACCCACTATTTACCACTAGTATAGCTAAACCCCACGCAAAAGAAATGATCCCGAGTTGACCCGAACGAGTTTCGATATTTATCCTTCTATGTTGGGGTTTGGAACCTTCGGCAACATGGACTAAAACAGAATTTTATCCACAATACCGAAACAGAATTTTTGCACTAGACGCGCGATTCGCTAACCATGTCAGCATCATCAGGATGGTTTTAATCATCTCCTGATGATGCTAACATGGTTAGCGAAACGCGGGTCGAGTGCAAAAATTCTGTTTCGGTATTGTGGATAAAATTCTGTTTTAGAGATATTTATCCTTGTCTATAGGGTCTAGCAAAATGCTTCCAAGAAGCCTCGTGGTCTAGTAGTAAGATCCTGGGTTTTCGATATGGCGTCCCGAGTTCGATTCCCGTCGGTTGGTAAGAGACTTTTATTTTTTTTTAAGGTTATGTTTGTTTCTTTTTGTAAATTTGGGTTAGTTTTATTCGGCTGCGCCTCGGAGCGAGCGAAGTGAGCGGAGGGCCATGCGTGAAGTTAAGATTGACTTTGAAATTTGTTCGGGCCGACTCGGGATCATTTTGTTGTGTGAGGTTTAGCTGCTAGTCCCTCTTTATTTTGTTTTTTTTTTGTTTGGGTAAGTTGTATTTCCTGGAATGTTTTTATATAGATTTTGTTTTAATGGAACTATTCTCCATTCGAAATTTCTCACAATAGAACTTTTTTACATAGTTTGGAGTGTTTACTTCCAAATTTTTATTCGAATTTTTTGTTTCAAAATTTTTATTTTAAAACTATTTTTTGTTATTATAAATTATGGTTCTTTGAAATGTTAATACTCGAAATCTGTTTTCGATTTGTTGTTTTCGTTCCAACATATTTTTATGTTATTTAATACATTTACCACTTTCTAGTAATACTGGTGAGATGCAGATTTTATAATCTTTGAATTTTATTAATAATAATACAAAATAATAATTTGTTTTAATCGAATTAATTTCTATTAGTTAGTTCGGGTTAACCCGCTATTTACCCGACATTAGCTATTTCGGTTTGTTCGGTTAACCTGCTATTTACCCAACATCGGGTATTTGGATTAGTTTGGGTTAGTTAGTTTGGGTTGCCCGCAATTTACTCTCCTTATTTCCGTTTTTTTTTTTGTTGTTTGGGTTGGTTGTATTTCTTGGAATTTTTATATCTAGTTGTTGTTTTAATGGAATTATTTATTCTGCATTCAAAATTTTTCACAATATTTTTATATTTTGAGTGTTTACTTCCAAACTATTATTGGATTTTTTTTTGTTTCAAAGTATTTATTTTCAAAGTATTTCTTGCAATTATAAATTAAGGTTCTTTGAAATTTTAGTACTCGAAATCTGTTTTCGGTTTTTTGTTGTCATTCACTAAACTTAACCTGAAGGGTGAGCAGACCAAAAAGTATCCATTTATTTCTGGATGTCTGCGTCTATGTATGGCCAGATATTTTTGGCCCAAAGTACCTACAGGGCGCAATTTTCAACATTTCGAGCTGAAATTTGTTACGAAAGCCGTAATTCATAATCTTCAGAAGTTTATTGTTGAGCGTCGAAATCGGTGCAGGGCCGGATAAGTTTTCGTGGCGGCTGACATTTAAAAAAAATCTTTAACATTCTGGGGTTGTTCTGAGTGCAAAAATCATAAGAATTATTTGTAGAGATCGCCGAGACACAACTTTTTTCTTAAATAAATTTCGAAATCTCTTACCGTTTGTGAGATATTTAGCATTTTGTGACCAAAAAAAGACACGGTTTTTAAAAATTATTTTGACCTAAAAAATGTATAGCTGTCAAATGAAGTGACAGATTGATCGCCGTCTTTTATAACTTTGTGATGGTTTTAACTTTGCCTTAAAATTAAAGATCAATCCTGGAGTTTACCGTAGAATAGCCGCCTTTTATAGCTATCAGCCAAAAATCACCTGCCATCATCACCTATGGTAACATTGACAAACAAACTGGTGCCCAAAGGGTACGAACCCCGCGGGAGTCAGAAGTGGGCGCTAGTTAACAATGCCTATACGTATCCGTGACAGTTCGTATTTATGATTTGACCAGTTTGACGTTTATCAGAAAATGGTATAGGAGGGCATTATGAATCCATAATGCCAGGCGTTCTGGATATGTGTCTGTTATGTATTCTGTATCTTAGGCATTATGAGCGAATGATGTCTAAGATACGAGATATATAAACATAACCATAACAACCGAGACGTTATGAGAGGGCATTATGGATTCATATCGTCCTCTAATATTGTTTTCCTATAAACGTCAAATTATAATAACATCACTGTCACGGACACCGCATAAGCATTGATTAAAAGATGAAATAAAAACTAAAAATATCTTAAGACTTTTTACATTTTATTCTGGATGAAGTGAAAAATAAAATTTTGTATGCACCACTGGCGTTACTAGATGATTACGCCTATCGAGCGAAATCTATCCCTCGGGTCAAATGTCCTCGGCTGGATTGCCGCTCTCATCTTAGTAGCGCCCTTGGTAAATAAATATTACATAGCTTTAAGAATAAAAAAAAATGTTGTAAATTTCTTACACCCGCTAGTTACATACGTCAACTATACAAAACGTGACCGTAAAATTTAAAACGCTTTACATGTTATGAGTTATAAAAATTGCAACGGAAAGTCCATCATAACACATGGAACTGATTTTGTTAGGAAAATGTTTCTCGAATTGCAGTAATTATGTCAAAGTCTGGTTGCCTAGATATCTATACAAAATATAAGCGCATTTTACCTCGGCAATAAAAACTCCGCCCTTATATTTCAAAAATATTCAGGACGCTTATAGACAAAGTTATCATTGCCAGTTGCCAGGGAGTCGGTCAAAGAATTTTATTTTTCGACGATTTTTCACGTCAAGACCCTTTCTTAAACCGAGACTCGACATATTTATAAAATATCTCTAATGTCGGGAGTGAAAACTTCATCGCCTCTGTTTTTAATTTATGACTTTTTGGTCGTTCCCTGTCTCTTGTATTCGAGATGAAAATAATATGGCTACGTGTTTCACGTCTATATAAATATTTTTGGAACAGTAGCATTCCCGTTTCCCTTTTATTAGTTTGGGATAGTTTAATCCAGGAAGAAGAGTTTCTATTTCAGTTGATATAAGCTTTACTTTTCAGGTTTTTTCAGGGTATTTAAATATGTACATGAATTAATTGACCGCGATGTGTTAAATGAGAATGAATATTAAAATGTGTTTCTTTTTCTTTTACAGGTGAGTCACAAGCTAAATCACGGCCATTGAGTTTTGAAGCTCAAGTAAGTAAGTACCATTTAAATGCTAAGGCGAGTTTTGACGTATAATTAGTACCATTCAGTGGTTTTTTTTTTATGGCAGTGGCACACACACTAAAGGGAGACCCTATGGCGCTCGACGAGCGGTGTGTGTGCGAAGATGTTGATTGACACGGCTCTTGAATATTTGTAAGTTGTAATTAGTGGGAAACAGATGTTCTGGGAGTGAGTTCCACAGTGATGCAGTGCGCCAGACAAAGGAGTTCTTGTAAAGCGATGTTCTAGGACTTTCTAGTTGTACGACGTACTGGTGCGCTCTTGCCGTCTGTCGTGACTGTCTGACAGGAGCTGCCAGGGGCGGGATGAGGCGGGCCAAATCCTGGGAACATCTGCCGTGAAAGTATCTGTAAAACAGAGATATCTCGGCTACATGTCTGCGGTGTTCCAGACTTCCGGGTCAACTCCGGGTCGCCGACGAGACGCACTGCTCTCTTCTGTATGGAATCCAGCAGCTTTAGGGTGTGCTTTGGTGCGGCACCCCAGATATGTGAGCAATATTCTAAGCACGGTCTTATTTGCGCTTTGTAGAGCAAGAGCAACTGCTGTGGTGTATAGAGTTTTTTGTTGCGAAATAGCGCACCAAGCTTCTGGGAGGCTGATTTTGCGATGTTAGCAACGTGGTCATGCCAGGACATATTGCTGTTGACCGAGATACCCAGCAGTCCGATTGACGAGGATGAAGGAATGGTCGACCCTGCCATAATAATGTCAGGGCCCGCTGTATTGGCCCTCTTGGTAAACATGGCTGCTTGGGTCTTTGCTGCATTGAACTGGACCAAATTTCGGTCGCCCCAAGTTTGAACTTTCTCCAGGTCTTGATTAATTGCTGTAATCTGCTCCTGTCTGCGGTGATGAGTCTCAGTCGCTGGTAAGGGTTTTTCTGATCTAAAGTGGGAGACAAGGGTACTGTCATCTGCAAAACTGTAAACAGGATTATTTGTTTCGGTAAGCAGGTCATTAATATAGATGAGGAACAGAGTTGGTGAAAGTATTGCGCCCTGAGGCACGCCCGCGTTGATGGTGAATGTGTCCGAGATGTGTCCATCGACTGCAACGTGCAGAGATCGGCTCTTAAGGAAACTGGCAAGCCAGCTGCAGAGAGAGGCTGGCAGTCCGAATGACGGTAGTTTGCTGAGCAGTCCGTCATGCCAAACTCTGTCGAATGCCTTTGAAATATCCAACGCAATCGCTCGAGCCTCTCCGTAGTTCTCAATTGCCCTACTCCATATATGAGTGACATAGGCCAATATATCTCCTGTCGATCTCTCTTTGCGAAAGCCGTATTGATTATCGCTGATTATTTTGTTGTTCTCGAGGTACTTGAGCAGTTGCTGATTGACTACACGTTCCATGACTTTGGAGATTATTGGAAGCAAGGCAATTGGACGATAGTTTAAGGGCGTGGTTTTCTTGCCCTTTTTTGGAATAGGTTGCACTCGAGCGACTTTCCAAGAAGATGGGTAAATCCCTTTTCCGTAAGATAGAGAAAAAAGCCTGGAAAAAACGGGTGTTAGTTCGTTGGCGCAGTTCTTTAACACGATGGCAGGTATTCCATCCGGTCCTGATGCCTTTTGCGTATCTAGATTTTTAAGGATTTTACGAATATCACGGTGATGAAATTTGACTTCTGCCATGGTAGTGTTGATGTTCGATAAGGTGGGGAGAGTCTTGCCTTGGGGGACGTCTAAGGTAGAGTGCGAAGAAAACATTTTGGCGAGCATGTTTGCTTTTTCCCTGGCTGTAGTCGCCGTGATGCCACGTCAAAGGTGGGAGAGACGTTTTTGTAAAGTTGTTACTTACTGCCTTTGCTACCGACCAGAAATTCCTGGAGCCACTGGGGCATTGTAAAAGTTTATTCCTGATCCTTTGATTGTGTTTGTTCTTAGTTTCGTCGATAACACGCTTGCATTCGTTTCTCGCTTCGACAAAATAATTGCGATTTTCTGCGGTCTGATTTTGCTGCCAGTACTTGTAGGCTTGCTGTTTCCTACCCACAGCTCTTTCGCATCTTTTGTCGAACCAGGGCTTTCCTTTTGATGGTAACTTGATGGAATTTGGGATGTATGCTTCCATTCCTGAGGAGATTACTTGCGTGATCTTTTCGCAGCAGGCTGACGGGTCGTCAGCGCCAAAGCAGACGTCGAGCCAAGGAAAATCTAGATAGAACTCCCTCAGATCGTCCCAGTTTGCAGAATTGTAATGCCAGATTTTGCGAGGCAATGGTGGATCCTTCTGTATGAGTGGCAATTCACAAACCGTTGTAATAAGTTTGTGGTCGGAAGTACCTAATGGCGGACCAACTGTAACTGTGTACTGGTCAGGATTGGTGGTTAGAAAAAGATCCAGGAGGGCGGCGAATTCGCCCCTCTCTGAGATTCGAGTTGGTTCGTCTACAATTTGAGTAAGCCCGCAGCTGATGGCAAATGCTTCAGCCTCTCTACCTTCGTTGTCGGTCTTGTTGTGATGTTTGAGCCAGTTGGTGTTGTGGGCATTGAAGTCTCCCAGAACGATTATATCTGAACTGGGGTGATCAACCTGTATTGAGTCAAAAGTGGTAGCTAGTGTTGAAAAAAAGCTTTGGTAGGCTCTATCGCTCGGAGGGCGATAGAGACAACATATAAACTTGGTTAATCCCTTGGCGGTGAACTTGAGCCACATGACGTCAAGGTTGTTCGGTTCGAGTGTTTCCTCTCGGTGGCATGAAAGGTCGCTTCGGACAAAAAGGCATATTCCGAACTTATGTCTAAATCGGGTATGTAAGTCGTAACCAGGGTAGTTCACTGTTGTTGTTGTAGAACATACTTGTGTTTCTGTAAGGGCCAGTATGTGTGGTCTATTTGCCTGTAGATGTTGGTGTACCGAATTTATGTTTGTATTTAGGCCTCTTATGTTGCAGAAATCAATTCTAAATTGGTTCGGTATCTTTGCTGTCTGTGAAATGCGGAATGAAGGGCTCCCAGGGCCACCCAGCGCCCGGAGATCCGAATGGCCGGGGAGTTTACCTCCGGAATATTTTGATCCTGGAAGCACCATCATGTCCATATTATTATATTCCTACTGTAAAACCCGGAACCACCAGCGCGGAAACGGAACGTGGTTCGGGAAAACCACTTAGCGCCTCCCAGTTCTGGTGGGGTGGTCTTTCACCGGACGATGCGAGTAGGCGTATGCATCTACCACCTAGGGCCGCTACTATTTCCTCAGACTATTTCCTTTGGTGGTCCCTAGTCTGACAGGGGTAAAAATAGGGATTGTTGGGTCACTCCCTAGTGATCAGCTCCAGACTTTGTACTTTGGTGTTCTCCAGCCTGGGGGAGGACGATGGGATTTGATGGGTCACATCCCGTGGCAACTCGGAATGGCGAGGGCGTCACTCCCCATAATCAAACTGCTCTCACCAGTTTGATGTTCCTGCCAGCTAATACAATGCAATCCCTCTTGTCACAAACTGTCATTGATCAGCTCCAGACTTTGTACTTC
>MU186028.1:98973-148114 GCA_016904865.1 Pissodes strobi | reverse complement strand
AAAAATTATTTTTCTATCCTTAAGACCTCGTTTTCAGATAGATATAAAGTGAGTTCTGAGCAAACTGTAAATTTAATTGTTAGTTTATTTGGTGCCAAAATATTAATTTGTTAATGCCTTCTACAAAATACAGATATCTATAGTTTGCACGCATATTTTAACGTCGCTGAAAATAGCAGCGTAGTTTGTATTTCAAGTGGAAATGGGTTAATTTTTCATCTTAAAGCAAGTGATTGAAATTGGAATTTCGAATTATCGGCAAGTATTAATGTTAATGTTAATTTTAAAATAGAAAGCATGTTTTTCAGAGAACGTATAACGTTTAACAGCAGATAGCTGAATAAGAGAATTAGTTTTTTCCTAAGCGAAGTATAATTTTTGACAAAAAGTTTTACAGCTTCTCTCCCAGTAGCAATTATTATGGAATACTTTAACAAAAAGGCACACATAAGCAAGGTATCTATTTGACGAACAAAAAATATAACAATAATATAACAAAATAAATAAATTTTCAAATTCTGACATAAACAAATGCTACAGCTTTGCTTAGATTATATTTATTTTTATTTCCAAACATAATTTAGTTTGGATTACTCCAATATATGTACAATGTACAAAGTACATTACCTTGTTTTATCTTGAAAGTTATTGAATACACTTTCTATATTTATATTTATGTCTCAGTATGATGTACTAGATACTTGTGATATGATAATAACATCAGATCTCTTTGTGAGTAGTAGGTGCTCGTCTAGGTTTCGGAAACATCTTTTAAAGGTTCTGGTTATGCAGTTCAATTTGCTAGCTATTGTCTTCAAATATTTTCATACTTGAGCTCTCTTTTAATTACTCAGGAAAATGCTCACAAGCTTTTCTTTGATCTAAAAGTTAATAAAAACATAACAATTTGTTCAACACAAATGTAACATTGAGTTTGTTTATCATTTCAAACCAATTGCTTGCAATACCTACCTCGAACAATTTAGAGATTATAAGAGTCATCTAATGCATATTGTAATTCATTTATTTAATTGTGTTTTGGTATATTATTTCTTTGTTTTCTTCATCTTTCGAGGAGATTTTGTGTTTTCATTTATTAAGTTTAAGTCTGGCAGATATGATTTTGACAGTTCAGTTAGACAGGTTCAATCAAATCAACGTTCCCAAGTCACTGTTCTCTGCAGATTTTTTAAGGCGTATTTACTTGCTACTTGCTGCTGTGACGTCAGATACGCTTGGATTCGTTATTATTACTAAGTTAAGTTGTTTCGGAAGACGGTGCTGAAATTCGTTCCGTGAGATATAAGCGTGTTCCATTTACGCCGGCGCCGTGCCGTCTTGGCGACAACGAGCCGAGAGGTCCGGATCCTTAGTGGAGCCTTCTCGAGATACCTCATGGACTATTTGCAATAATTAGGGTCATTATTTTATAATATTTTTGTTACATTTATGTATCCCTAACCAGTGCTATGGAGGTTACTTATAAAAGCAGGTATTTGTTGATTTATTGGAATCCTCCCTCCACGTGGTAAATCACAAAATCTTCATGCTATCTTCAGTGGAATCAATTGTGTTTTCCAATTTTTTAGAAGAATCTATGTTGCTGTTGCTCTCATATTGCCGATCCTTGGAATTGACGATTATTGATTTTGAAGAAGTCTCTAGAATGGACAGTATTTGTTTTATTCCACTGGCTATTACAACACAATAGAACCCTATAGATTGTTCTATAGGTAAGAATAAAAGCTAGTTAGGTTATGAGTAATCTTTTCGATGTTAGATATTAATTTTTTTGCTTAGACAAAAAATTGTTTTTAGGGTCCTCCCCACGGGTACCGCTCTAACACACGTATATCGCTTTGCCTTAATTGAGATATATATTTTTGCGTGTTTTGGGCTGGAACCACAACTTGCGTGTTATGATCTTGTTGCATATCATTGGCTGGATTTGGTGTACCATGTTTGGAAAAGTCAGGTTATGATTTGAATTGCTTTGGAGATGCATGGACCATACATATACAAATACTGGTATTAATTTGGAGAATAATTTAAAATTAGACATACCTACTTCATATTTTGTACGTAATATCATTTAATTTTTTGTAAGTCTCTCTTGGCAAAGTTTAGATTTTCTACATATTAAGTGGCTAGTTTCACATGCTTTATTCTATATCCTTGAGGCAGAATAAAATGTATGAATTTTAAACCATGTGCGCTATTTACCAACTTATCATTTTAGTAGCCTATTAATTGATACGCAGGATATTTGCCTAATCTGACACGATTGTCTATAATAGTCAATAATATGTAAGCGCTTTTTTATTGCTTTATAGTTATACCTGTGATGTAAGTTGTACTGTATAATTGTTTTTATATATACATATATCAAGGGATCTCATTCATAGTAGGAAAAGAATAAAATATTTATTTTGGGGAAATATTATGCCTTATTGAAAAGCTCCTCCAAAAATTACTCCTTAGGATTTAATAGCTTTTTCCTAGTTGAGTCTCAGTTAACTAGGTGGCGCCTAATATCTTTATTAAAGTGTACCGAAGAATGCACGAACCTAGCTGGAGCCAGGAGGAAAGCAGGAATAGCAGCCAACATAATCTTCCCATACATCTCGCCACAGTCAAGACTGGACAAAGACATCAAGATCAGACTGTACAACGCATACGTTAGGCCAATCATCATGTATGCAGCACCGGTTTGGAGCTCCGCAGCCAAGACCCACCAGGAGAAGTTACACACGCTGGAACGGAAGATGCTACGCACAATCATGAACTACAGATGGGAAGATTTCAAGACTACAGGGACACTGTACAGAGGATCCGGAACAAGGCCACTGGGACAGAGACTGCAGGAACAAGCCACGAAGTTCTTCAGGTACACGACGAGGACACAGGAACTAACCAGGAACATTGGGACACTAACAATAGAAGAAATGCCGTTCAGGAACATCCACAAAGTAATCCACGAGGTGATGCTATAACTCAGGAACAAGGACTAGGACACTAGGACATTAGGACGCCTCCACCCCCCCCCCCCCCCCAACCCAGGAAGGACTGCATGAAGCCGAAGAATACAAAAAGTGCAGTGTTAGAATAATCATTTAGTTTAAAATTTTGTCATGTCAGTTATTTACTTACCTTAGGTTCAGGTGGTCGCTTGTTAGGTACCACCTTAGTCGGTAGTATATAGGTATTTATTATAAATATGTATATATTGTTAAGTTTGTATTAGTTTTAGGTCAAATATCAAGCAACATAAGGCATCTATTTATAAATAAATAAATAAATAAATAAATAAATAAATAAATAAATAAATAAATAAGTAAAAAATAAATAAATAAATAAATAAATAAATAAATAAATAAATAAATAAGTAAATAAATAAATAAATAAATAAATAAATAAATAAACGGACCTAGCTCTCCACTGTATTACTGGCTGCCGTTCGCATCTATTGGTAAGGTTGCTAAATGGGTTTGGAAAATGTTGCCATAATGCATGCAAAGAAAGCAAATAAACTCCACCGAAAATGATATATTACACACCGAGGTGGAAATTGTTTTAATTACCGTCAAGAGATTAAGTAGCTAACCAAGACAGCAAAGGGTCGAGGTTAACATTATTTTGAAGTTAACCTAATCTGATGCTTTTCACCGAGGTTTCTATGGGTACTACTTTATCTAAAACATACTACGAAAGCAGCAAAAAAACCTTATCTGAAAACCTTGGAAATGACATGAATGAGAGGTCATTAGATAAAGTTTAAGAAAAAACTTCGACATGAAGATAATTAAATAAATAATAAGTATATAAAGAAGATAAGTGATATAATTTCCACCCTTGAGATAAAGGCACCTGGAGTAAATGTAAGTAAATTCAACGGCACAATTGGTTATAAGTTATATTTTTTCTGATTCCTCTCCCAAGCTCCCTAATTCAGACGAAGTTAAAAGAGCAAATTTTTCTAAAAAGGAGAGCTGGTAGTAGTTTGTAAAATGGGCTGGATGCTAGATAGACGTGTGTCTGTCTTTGTACCACGAGGAATGTGCAGGCTTATGTAACGAAGAGAAGGTTTCATCTGTGTGCTTTGGCAGTGAACTGTAACTCTGTTTTTATTTTTACCTTTATTTCTTGATTTGGCATTATTTTTTGTTATTCTACGGCATTTTATTTTTTCATTTCATTCATTAGCTTATCAAGGATGTGACGAATCTGAAGAAACTCTTCTTGGTTAGGAGACCGAATCCGATTGTCACTATTAACTAACTGCGTTTAAAAAAAACTCTGTAGAGTGAAATCGAAAAGATAATGTTTTAAAAACAAGAACTTAAAATATATTTAACTGAATTAGAAAAAAGGAAAGTGACTTACACAACCAATTCCTAATATAACAAGAAATATGTGTATTTTAATTAAAATTAAAGCTATACTCGACGCGCCGAACAGATTCACTAATCGCGGAAATAATTCGCCTTATTTTATGATTGAATCGAACCACTGTTTTATTTTTTTCTTGTCCATAATACAACAAATACAAATAGAATGTCTTATCAAAGTCCTTATGTTTGGAATCATAAAATAAGACGAGTTATTGAATTATTGTTTCCGTGATTAGTGAATCTGTTCGGCGCGTCGAGTATAGTACCCAATTCTAATGAATATGAACCAAAAATTAGAGAATAGACAGAGGATACGCAGTTTTCTGTGTGGACGAGGTCAATGCGTGCGCCTAAATAACTATATTTCCAGTGAGATATGTGTTGTTTCGGGAATACCAAAGGGATCCAATATTGGTCCTTTGTTATTTAATTTGTTTATAAATGATACTGGTAACTCTTTTATTCGGTTACTGGTTACTGTTTGCTGATGATCTGAAGCTGTTCAGGTGCATTGGGTCTGAGTCTGATGCTCTTGACTTGCAGTGTGACCTTGATAAATTGCTTGGTCTCGGCATAATGGTCTTGACCTCAATGTTAAGAATTGTTTTTCTATCTCTTTTGGCTGATCTGACAACGTATCTAAGAATAAATATTTTTTGAATGGTGCTGTTCTGGAGTCGCTTTCAGAGATCCGCGACTTGGGACAATCAGTTAACTTTAAATCATATGTTAATAAAATTATTCGAGATGGGTTTGAAAAACTTGGTTTTATCTCTCTAGAAGAAGGAAAGTTTGGGTTATATTACAAAATTCCGTATTCTACCTGAAATCTAGGGGAAAACGTTATACAAGTATTACTTATCATCAAAAATAAGCTGTGTTCTGACAAAGCACGCCAAAAACCTATAAAAATCATCTGATAGGTCTAAAAAAATTGCCTAGCTGAAATTTTTACAATGTCAGTATTTTTTTTTTAATTTTCATTTCAAATGAGGGTGGAAAATGAAAACGGGAAGTACACTAGGGCGGAAAATGAGAGCGAGAACTAAAAGTTGAAAAAGTGACATTTCTAAACTTTTGAAAGTCAGAAAAGTCAACATTATATAAATGAAAATTAAAACGACCCGCATTTGTGGAACTTTTCCACCGTTTAGAAGTCATTAGGTAGGCTTTAAATTTATGAACCCAATATTAGGCTTTCACCGATAGCTTAATCAGCGCACAATTCAAAAGCGTCGAGAGAAATCATATTACTTTTGACACGTTAATCGCAGCACTCTGAAAATAAATATCGTATTTTAATCCCATATCGGCGCCTTTCTAGCTCAGACATTTTCAAATATTTTTGCCGGAATTGGTACACTTTTATTAACTTGAACTATTTATATGTTGAATGTTCTATTTTTGCATTCAATGCATAATAAAAGCATCACATAAACACTTATTTTGATTTTGATTTTTGGAGAAATGGAGAAATTTAAAGGGCTTTAGTAATTTATTAATTCCATTATAAGGTAGAAAAGCAGAACACATTTAACAGATCTTATAATTTTTGCACTAATTCTTAAATAGTAAAACATTATAGAATCAATGACGATCAGGGACAATGACTTCTTTAAGTTGCATAAGATGCTCATCTACTTGTATATTAGGAACGTGTTTCTTGAACCGGGTTTGATTTTTTCAGATTCACTAAAATTTTCCTTATTATCCTCTTTTCTTGATTTTTCCTGTCTATAGAATAAGTCGATAATAACTTTAATTTCACAACGAGTGTTACACTTAAATACACATAAACTGATTATTGTGGGGTCTTCTGGCTTTGATCCCGGTAGTAGAGTAGAGCTATAAAATCGCAATTCGGAAAAATCTTTACAATAGGTATTTTACAGTATAAAATTATGGTTTATGACTTGCTTCTGTAATTGTTTCTCGCTGTATAATATTACCTCTTCACCAGCGTTAATATTGGCGTCAGTGATCAAATATATTTATTATATTTACATAATGGATGCAAACTCATGTGCACTAAGATGCCATTTAATTTCATTCCAGAGGAAACATTAACCGTCTAAAGTTTTTTTAATTATATAATGAAAATTTGTAGATAGCTAAGTCTTTTTTGTGGTAAACTGTCAAAAATTTCAGCATGGGGTCTAAGAGTATAGATTGCAAGTTCATTTCATAGACGCGCTGAACCAATACCTCCTACAAAAAAGCCTGACGGCTTACGCATGACGTCATCAAACCTAGTCAAAAGTTATTTAAATGTGCAATCTATTTTAAAATTTCACAGTTAAGTAGAGATTTTAGATGCAAAAATCTCGAAAAAAAAATATAATAAAAACTTTGTTTTTTTGTAAATTTAACTTTTTTATATGTAGTTTGAAAGGTAGTTGGGCTAATATTACTTCAAGCGCAACTATTATGACCTCGAGTATGACTGATAATGTTTAATACTCATTTTTTTTAATCAAAAATTAAATTGCAGTTTACTTACCTTTTTCTGCATACATAAATAATATTTAAGGGCTTCCGGTTCAAACAAGTCTGTGAGTCATGAATATTTTTATTTCTATTACAAGCATAGGCTAACAAAAACACGCCCTCCATCAATATGGGAATCTGCTAACAAAATCTGTTACAAATAGATTTGACTGTGTTAGGATAAGGTAAAATAATAGAAGCATGATTACGCAAATGTTTATAGGAATGAGGGCTTATAGTAAACAAAATTGAACATAAAACGATATTGCTTGGTGAATATCGACATCTCTCTTTTTAAGTACTCAAAATTCATCGGAAACTTTTAAGTTTAAAAGAATATCTGTTACAATTTTTTTTTGTTTTCTCGTCTTGGTCAGAATCAGGTTGATGTGAATTCATCTCGCTCTCATTATTGGGGGTTTCATTAGTACCTGACAGCGATTTTACTAAATATAAACTATTGCAGCACAAGACACGCCTCTAGCGACATCGAATGCGATCGCGTGCTGTAGACGATTAGAATTTGTAGGATTGTGCTGAGGCCGATTATATTTTGCAATGACGTCGCATACCCAAAATCAAGAAAAAAACTGTTTAGAAAAGTAATATTTCACTTTTCGCATGGACCTCCGCTCGCTACCGCTCGCTACGGGGGCTTAAGAAAAAGAAACTAACCAGGTGCTAACCCAAACTAACCCAAGACATACCCAAAATCAAGAAAAAAACTGTTTAGAAAAGTAATATTTCACTTTTTGCATGGCCCTCCGCTCGCTACCGCTCGTTACGGGGGCTCAAAAAAAGAAACTAACCAGGTGCTAACCCAAACTAACCCAAGACATACCCAAAATCAAGAAAAAACTTATTTAGAAACTTAACCATAAAAAAATAAAAAAAGCAACGGAGTTTGAACCCGAGCCGCCGCCGCCGATAGCTGCCGCTGCCGAGTTGAGACCTAACCATCTAGACCTCTCGACCAGCTTTGTAGAGCAAGAACAGCTGCTGCGGTGTATACAGTTTTTTGTTGCGAAATAGCGCACCGAGGTTCTGCGAGGCTGATTTTGCGATGTTAGCAACCTGGTCATACCCGGACATATTACTGTTGACCGAGATACCCAGTGGTCCGATTGACCAGTAGCGGACATATCACCGGGCAGTTCGGTGCGTCGCCCTGGGGCCAAGGTTCAGAAGAGCCCCACGAGGCCTTAACTTAGTTTTAAAATATTCAAGTGGTAGGGGCCCATAAATATCTTTTGCCCTGAGGTCCACGCGTCCCTAGATCCGCCGCTGCGATTGACGCAGCTGTTTGGGATTTGCTGCATTGAACTGGATTAAATTCCCGTCTCCCCAGGTTCAAACCTTCTCCAGATCTTGTTTAATTATTGTAATCTGCTCCTGTGCGGTGATAAGTCTCAGTCGCTGATAAATGCCTTTCTGATCTATATTGGGAGACAAGGGTACTGTCATCTGCACAGCTGTTAACAGGATTATTGGGTTTCGCCAGCAGGTCATTAATATAGATGAGGAATAGAGTTGGTGAGAGTATTGCGCCCTGAGGCACTCCCGCATTAACGCTGAATGTAGCTGGGACACAAGAATAGTGGCTGGGATGTGTCCATCAACTGCAACGTGCAGAGATCGGTTCTTAAGGAAACTGGCAAGCCAGCTGCCGAAAGACGCTGGCAGTTCAAAGGACAACAGTTTGTTAGCAATCTGTCAAATGCCCTCGAAATATTCAACGCAATCGCTCGAGATTCTCCGTAGTTCTCAAATGTCCTACTCCATATATGAGTTTTTTAAGTAATTTTTGTTTTAAATGGTAACTGTTTCTTTGAAATGGGGAACGTGAGCTGGTACTAGACCGAAAACGAGACAGCTCAGTTTTAGGCGAAAATAGGGTCCCGGGGGTTTTCGGGGTCGGGGAAAACGAATATGGACTTAAAAAAAATGTAGCCCCTAGAGGGGAGGCCCCGCAATAAAAAAAAATCGATTTAATAGGTGAAAAACGTCGATAGTCGGTGTGGTAGGTCAAAAGGGGACCGTTTAAACGCAAAATAATTTTGGGCCCCTGGGGGCCCTTATTTCAGGGGCCCTACGAACCCGTCGAGATAAATGGATGAAATTTGGGTTAGGGGGGTTTTTGGTGACGCTGAGTCCGAATTTGACCCGAGCGGGAACCTACGTGCGATAGGTTCCGCGGTAGGAGCCGGATGAGGTCGAAAAAAAAAATTTCGAAACGAGACCCTCAAATTGTCCCCCGCACGTATTAGGCTTAAAAAAAAGTATTCTACGCGATTTTCGATCTGCGGCTCCTATTAGGAGAACGCTCGCCCCATCGGTTTTGAAAGTGGAAAATCGTGGTTTTGGACCCCTAAATATTAATTTGGAGAAAAACGCTTTCGTAGGTCATTTTATATTTAGGAGACGGTTTTTTGCCCCTTTTGGAGCCTACCGGAAATCCGGCTCCTACCGGCCCTTTTTGACCTAAATTTCGACCAAACATGTTCGTATTCGGCAGGGTGGTGAATGGCATCGGTCCGAACCCCCACCTAAAATTTTAGATCGCTAAGTCTTCTAGGGGCTCCTAAATAGGGGTTCTTGGTGCCCTTTGACCTGCAAGGTTGAAATTCGGGTTAGGGGGGTTTTTGACGATGCTCAGCTCGAATCCGACCTCGGCGAGAACCTATCTCTAATAGGTTCCGCGGTAGCAGCCAAATTTTTTTAAAATTTTTCGATATAAAAAATGTTTTTACTTCGGTCGTTTGCTTTCGTCCCTCGAAAAATAACTCCAGATCGGCACCTAAATCGGCCGGCAAATAGGCTCCCAGGCGGCCGCGCGTTTTTTATCCGGTAGGCTCCCGTATAAGGAGATGACCTACAGGGTCTATATTTTTATGGTAGATGTACAACGTGATGGGCTAACTAGAATTAAATCGGGGGTGCCGGGGCTCGCTTTTAAGGGGGAGTTTTGGGGGTCTTTAGAGGGGCCCCATGTAAATCGCGCAGTTTTTCGCAATTCCTGGCTTAACGGTAGCGGATCGAAATTCTGACGAAATTAGGCCCGGTGGGCCCAATGAGATAGGTTCTCGACTATTTTCCACCCCCCCACGCCCCGTTTTTTCGAAATTTTATCGAGGAGGGGGGGAAATCGCTTAACACGTTTTTTAACGAGTAGATTGCAGTAGAAAAAAGAAGAATATCGTTAAACGGAAAAAACCGTATTTTTATATCGACCTAACCTTCATTTTGTCCTATAGGAGCCGGAACCTATCTGGAACCTATCGGTGGAGCCTATCGACTTTTTTTTCCGATCGACTTGAAATTCGGCATATAGGTAGAGGACTTCGGGGCCTACAAAAAAGGTTCTTTACGAAAAAAAGACAATATTCTTAGTTTTCGAGAAAATGGCCGTTTAAATTCGAGAACGGTCGTAGCTCGAAAACTATTATTGATACGGCAATAGTATATTATTTTATATGGAGGAAAAGTAATACTTTTCATGGCGCGCTCGTGTTAACAGCCGAACGGAGTGAGGCTGGTAATAGAGAGCAAGCCATGAAAAGTAACTTTTCCTCCAAATAAAATATGCTGTTTTTTCTTCAAATGTCGACAAATTAATGCAAAAAGTCTCTTTTTAATAGTAATAATAATTATTATTAAAGATAAGTGGGTTCGCAAGGCGGCATAGACCGGTGCGGTGTCGGTGAATAGGCTCAGGTTGTTGCTATAGTAATGTAACAAAAAGCTGTCAGTGGACACTGTCAACAATAATTATATTTTTAAAATTGCGTTTTCGATTGCGTTTTAATTCCGTATTGCTAAGCAGTTATTGAATATATTCGATTAAATAATAACCAATTTGTTCCTAAATTAGTGATTTTTAGAAATGCAGTCACACATTGAGTGATAAATAAAAATTTTAGTTTAATAACTCTTGAGTTGTTGATGCTTATTTTGATGTTTGTTTGTATCGCATCTATGTTGCTATGATAACACTTTTACCTCCGCCGGCGGAAAAGTGAAAAGTAAAGCTCCGGCGGAGGAAAAACGAAACTTCCGAATGCATATACACACCCTGTATATGCATTCGGAAATTTTATTTTTACGTGAACGACATCTACATGCACCACTTTAATCGTTTCCGTCATAAAAACGAATTATTTTTTTTCAAATTTTTTTTCCGAAAATTTCACTTAAAAAATGCGAGATTTTCATTAAATCGGCTATAATTCGAAAACGGTAATAGTTAGAAGGAAACTTTAAATGGGAAAAAGATGGGTCTCGTCGGGTACTATAATATGCTGTATCCAGTTTGATTGCACGACGTTTCGTTTTTTTTTAAATTGACCAAACGTGTTTGCTCCATTATCTGCGCCGTCTCAAGGTTCTATACGACTTCAAATAAGGCAGTTATTCGATAAAATGTAATTTTTGTCTCAGAATCTAGCTTTTTTCTGTATATTTAGGTACTATATGGGGAATTTCGTAGGTGGATGCTATTTTTTATTTCGCATATCTTATAGGGGGGTTTTGGGGTGCGCCGAGTCCGATTTTCATCGAAACCGAGCTACGAGTTCTAAAACGGTCGCAATTCAAAAAAAAGGAACGGCCGTTTAAATTCGAGAACGGTCGTTGCTCGAAAACTAGCACTGATACGGGAAAAATTCATAGCACTAAAAAAGTGTATTTCGACGCTCTTTAGCTCGTATGTGAGTAGTCGAACTTTAAAAGTATATATATTGGCTTTTTTTATGAAAAAAAGGGCATTTTTTTAAAATAATTTTTTTAACACCCTGTATATGAATTCGGAAAATTTATTTTTGCGTTAACAACATGTACATGGACCACTGTAATCGTTTCCGCCTTAAAAACGGATTTTTTTTTGTCAAAAATTTTTTCCGAAAATTTCACGGGGATACCTTAAAAAATGCGAGATTTTCATTAAATTGGCTATAGTTCGAAAACGGTAATAGTTAGAAGGAAACTTTAAATGGGAAAAAGATGGGTCTCGTCGGGTACTATAATATGCTGTATCCAGTTTGATCGCACGACGTTTCGTTTTTTTTAAATTGACCAAACGTGTTTTTCATATTTTACCATTTTTTACGAAAACGAAAAGAGATATCTGAAATCGGATTGCGCCATTATCTGCGCCGTCTCAAGATCTATCGAAAAGTTTCTATCAAATTTTTCGATACGATTTCAAATAAGGCAGTTATTCGATAAAATGTAATTTTTGTCTCAAAATCTAGCTTTTTTCTTCAGATTTCGGCACGATATAGGGAATTTCGTAGGGGCATGTTCTTTATTGTTTCTAATATCATTAGGGGGGTTTTGGGATGCGCTGAGTTCGATTTTCGCATTTTCGATTTCAAATTGCGATAAATTGCCCAATCTGGTAACGCTGGGTGCACAAAACAAAGACGGCGAGGTGGGACTCGAAGTTTCAGTCGTCCAGCATGACAATAAACGTTAAATATGGAAGTGCGCGCGATAAAATAAACAAAACTTTTACTGGGCTCCTCTTTCAATCCCATTCAATAATATGCGTATGGCAAAAACATCTGATTAGATATGATGACGTCACTGCAATTTCAATATTAGCCAGTAGGCCTACTTGTACGAGGTATTGGTTGAATTTTAGTTCATCTATAGACTTGTCCTTTCTGACCATGGTTTTCTTTTCAAAGTAATCTTTATAGATCTGCCTCGAAGTATGTCCCACTTTAAAGCTAACGGGTTATTCGAATTGAGTCTCCGTAGAGGAAACTTGTTTTTCATTACAATACTTCGTGTATTGCTTTTATTCACGCATCTTTGGCAGCTAGATTAGCCCCACACAGAATTTAGAAGAAAATTGGTAATACTTGCATATTCCATTATCGACAAATTCTGCACAAAAATCTTGAACTCTCCTTTATCTTGTGCTAACTGTATACTTTTTCTTTCCAAAAGTCTTATATTTGCTTCAATATTTAAATCTTTGTCTGAATTAGAATGACTATGAAGCAATGCCCAACTAATTGATCATAATCAGTTTACAACCGATTACATTATTTTTAAGATAGAAGATAAGCGTATCAATTGACTTGATTTTATCACCTTTAGAAAACTACACACAAATTTTTGCTGTTACCGATCCATGTTTTTCAAGAATTCATCATAAATCTTATTTCTATCGTTATCAGCTAACTTCGTACAATTCAGTTGGCATTTTTTTTTTCAGTTTGTGATTATAGCCTTATAGTTCTTCTTCATTATATGCCAACCCATGTTTTTTCTCCTATGGCCACTTAAATGCAATTTCATTTCTGCTCTACTTCTTTCTATCAAGTTTTCCTTTTCTCTAGGCCCATTAGCCATTACCAACTTCATCTACCTACATTTCTAGATCTTCTATGTTTTAAACTATTTAGTATGATATTCATCATTACTCTCGTAGATAGTGAAATCTAGTTTTTCCAGCTTTTTCCTAATTCTATCCCTAATACCTCTTAGTTTTCTGGAGATTTGATCTAACATTTAGTTCTTTCTCATAATTTTACCCTAATTTGTTTTCCAACTCACTTAGTTGATGAATAAATTATTATTTTCAGAGTTATTAGCAATCATGGTGTAAACGGTTGTCCCTAATAGTACCTGTGCCATTAAATCCCCTTATTTTTAGGTAGTGCAAAACAAATTGTCGAAGTAGAAACTAAATGGTAACTTACGCATTGCTTCAGAGAATTCATCAACTATATTTATTAGTGGTGCTATGCATTTTACAAATTCATTTTCGTACAAGGGATTAGCATAAGGATTATTTCGTTGATAACGGTGAAAGTTTAGTAAGTAACCTGACGGAGTATTTAGGTACCACATTTTATAGTCGGAACATATAGGCTTACCGCGGATGAATTGTTAGCATGAATGGCGACCGAAGTACTTTACCATAAACTCATCAAAACTCAAATGTTTTCTGTTTCCCAGTTTTTCAAAAAATTAACTTTAATATTGTTCTACAGAGCTTCCGAACCTTCCACATTTTGAAAATTTTGAACTGGCTTCGTGTTCTCAGCGCAATGTAAGTCCTTCAATATTTGTCGAAACCTATCTCATCTCACTGCTTGGCTTACCATATGATTATTCTTATCGTCCCGTGAGTCCCAATAATAATCACGCCCCGATAGCTTGTAGTAGCCTGTCAACAAGTATAAAATTGTAATGAAACATTTCATTTATTCCGGCGAAATTTTCGGATCGACGTCATTTAAAAAAGAGCATTATAATATTTCGTCGACTCTTTACCTAAAAATGACGTTTTAAAAAAATTTACACAAAAATAAGGTCTCAAAATCTGATACAATTAGGTTTTGGAAAATCGCTTATTCTTTTTACGATATCACCACTTACCCAGGTAATTTCGTTTTTACCAGGTCTTGTAAATTCGTATGCAATTTGCGGTCAATCAGACAGGTTTTCATTGATAACTTTTTCTTGGCTACCGTCTATTATATTATTGTGAGTGAATAAAATTTCAACTTGTGAAGTTAGGTGTTGCCCATTCAGGTTGTCTACTAAAGCGTCATCATCCTCGTCCCCTGAATGTTCGTCTGTAAGAATGGTTCAGGTGTCTCGCTAGAGATTTGCACAGGATCAATTTCGTCATTGTAAGCCATACTTACCGCCTCTTCCAACAAAAAAACTCATCTAAAAGGAAAAACAAATTACATAAACATTTGCACCCATATAGGCGGGTAGCGTTGCCGTGCGGCAACACTTACCTATTTCAGCTAATTTTACTCGACTACTAAATCTTTTTACATGAAACTATATATCTTAACCTCAAAACACATCTTCACAATTAGTTTATTTAGGAATTATTTATTTTGGTCAATATTTTATTATTGTTTATATACTTATTCTAAACGAAAGTCCATCGTTGTTTCCAAATGTAAAAATAATATTTTTTAATCGCGTGTAAAAGAAAACAACAGAAATCCATCTGAAAACAATATACTACCTTCAGTTCAACAACTATTCTAAAGGCGGAAACAGACAACATCACTACGAATTTGGCTGTTAGATGGAGCTACTGGTACTAGTTAGTGATATCGTTGCCGTACGGCATCGCTAGTCGTTGATGGGTCAATAATGGCAGAAAAAATTAGCGAAGTATGTCATACACAACTACGCTAATCATCCACTTGTGTTTCAAATTATGTTGCAAAATAGAAAATGCTAGGTATACTTGAACTTTTCATATAATACTAAAAATATGCCTTGAAGCTTTGCGTTTAGTTGAAACAGTAATACCTATATGTATATCCTCGAATTGGATGATTAATATACATTGCATATTTTCATCACGTTTTTCCAAACTACTAAAATATTCAAATTTAATTCAAATTTACATAGTCACTGACCTCTCAATGATCATATGTGCGTGATGTGCCATAAAGTGGCACATATCCTAATCTCTTGTCTAGACGCGCTAGCCCATAAAAAGACTAAATCTTATTTTGTTGGTTGTTCGTTGTGTAAGTTCTTGGACAAATAACAATGTCGTTTGGACTGCTTAACTAATACCTTCTTTAATTTTTTATAACTGTGGTGTTTGGAAATACTCTTCGTTACGGAAATTTACACTACTGCACTGATGAAAGATGAAATATCGTAGATAAGTAATGGAAGTAAAAAGTCATAGCATCAGTGTTATAAATTACCGTTATTTACTTTTGTTCATGTTGAGTAAAAACTATTTATACAAACATTGAAAAATTACATCGGTGCCTATATTCGGCGGTATCGTACATGTCAGCAACATACATATAATCAAAACAATAATAAAACTAAAAGCCGATAAGCGAGTTCTACAAAACGTCGCCAAACCTTGCACGTGTTGTGTTTTCTTAATGAAATAAAATCAGAGCTTATTCGGCTTACACACTTTTTCTAAAACACAATACACCCAAATTTATTACGCATATAAAATTAAAAAAAAAAGCCAGTCTACTAATACTCGAGACACTGATGTGTAAACATATCCTATATCGACATGCACAAATATTTGAGCAGCATTTGTAGAATCACTGCGCATGGTTATGATGTCACAGCCGTTTACACATTTCCGTCCCCATCCGCATGCACATTTCCGTCCCATTTGCCGAGATTTACCCGCATGCCGCCGCGTAAGATGTTTACACATCAATAATACAATTCAAACAGCTTAAAATTATAGCATATGCTTATTTAAATATTATTTTCATAACTTAAATAACATACAAAGACACACACTCGCTTACGTTACTAAAATCGATTTAATTCATTACCGGCAGTAACCATATCACTCCTTTTGATGCACTTGCTGCGCTGATGTACTCTGCTTCTGTAGTGGATTGAGCAACGCACTATTGCTTTTTGCTATACCATGTTATAATAGCAGCATGGTTGAGTTTGCAGATGACACCAGTCGTTAACTTTCTTGTAGACACATCTCCAGCGAAGTCTGCATCAAAGTCCCCTTCGGATTTGTAAACTAAACCCAAACTTTGTGTTCCTCGTAGATAGCGAAGACAACGTTTTACAAGTTGAAGAGTTGAACCTGCATTTCTGTCGGTGTATCTAATGCTCGCGATGCAATATTTACAGTAAAAGATATATCTGGCCTAGTCACTATTTGAAGATAAATTAAGCTTTAAACTGCTTCTCGATACGGATATTTACCTTCATATTTTCGTGATTCATTTAAACACCATTTAACATCAACAACGGTTGCCACTGGATTTACTTCAGAAATTTGAAATCGACTGAGAATCCTCTTCACATAATTGGTTTGATGATTGAAGGTGTCGCCATTCGCTGTTTTTGTGTTTGCATTCGAAGAAAATTTCTAACGTTTGTTGTTATTTTCGCTTCAAATTGACTTACTAATAGTCGAAGAAACATGTTTACGTCTTCATCACGTGATCCAATAACAAGTCCATCATCTACGTATAAAAAGACCAATAATTGCATATTTTAATTTCCAACAGATAAATACTTACTTATGCTTTCTTTTAAATGATTTTCTGATAGATATTCTTTAAAACGCTTAACGTATGTAACAAAAGCTTTGAGACAAATTTCGTAACTAATTTTCATTACCTAAAAAGGGTTCATCGTTTTCGCTTTTGCCGGGAGGTAATTCAAGTAGGCTTTGACAACAAAAGAACTGACAGTTATTGTAGAAAAACTTTTCTGTAATGGCGTACAAAATCGAATTGCGCAAAAGCATCTATAATTTAGTTGGCCGAATGCGAAAAATAGATATTGTAAATATGTTTCAAGGACCCAATATCTCTCGTGCAACAGTTTATCGGACAATAAGGGACTGTGAGGAAGGAATACCTTGCTTAAATCTACCAAAAAGTGGAAGACCTCGGGTGTTGACAGATGTCAGAGCAGATAGACTGAGGGGTAGTGCAACAGGAAAATTTGGTGCATCTACACGAAGATAGGAACTAGTGTGAACCATAAAGACTTTCAACGACTTTGTGAGATTTTCAACAATGTCTTCTTTAGTACATTCTAACACTTCCTTGACTGTTTTTTGGCACATCTTCTTATTTCCTTAATTAGGATCTCAACTTTCTTAAAACGCCACTTTTCGTATCGCACCGTTTCATCTTTTTCATAGTCTAAAATGTTAATTGTTTTGCTAACAGAGTGTAAATGACCTTTCCAAACAGTTTTCAGTTCCTAATTCACAGCATGATTCTCTTAACAATTCATCAGGATCTTTTGACTGAATGATATTATGGAATTTTGCTTCGGATGTTAAGAGCAACATATTGTCGTGAGTTATACAAAGGCAGGTATTTCTGAGTCTGACATTCGGTTTTAGTACCCAAAACGGTCTTTATTTGCAAAAACTCTGGTAGCTTATCTTGATGAGTGGATGACTTCTTCTAAAAAGTTTATAAATATTCAAAAGACTCCCATTTAAATAAGGCTTTTATTTTTTTATTTTCTTAAAAGTGACAGTGTTTTTTTCCCAGGCCTAGGCGACTGATTGAATCCTCCATAAAATAATTTATTTTAAATTTTTGTGCAAGTTATTTCACGTTTTTTAGACATCTTAAATTTACCATTTTTTTGCATTAAGTTCTAGATGTTGATAAAGCCAGCAGAGATTTGAATCAGTATTCTTTAATTATATGACCTGATACATTTGATATAAACTTTCTTTTCTCTGTTACAGTCTTTTTTTTTCAGTAAAATTGGTCTTCAATTGCTGTTTAATTACTTCTTTTTACTTCAGGAGTAACTTCTTGTCCTTTTAGCATGCCAGTTACTGTTTTGTTTGGTGTATTAGGTAACTTTTTTCGCTGCTTTTGTCTTGTATTTGTTCATTCTTTTTCAGTGTCGCTAAGTTGCTTTTGAAGACGTTTAATTTGATTCTTAAGCGCTGCTCTATTCCTTCGTTGCTAAAGTTTTCCCTGAACTGCTTGTCTCGATTTTTCTTCAAGTCTATTTTCTTGGGGTGCCAGCGCCTCTTATGGAAGAGGACTTGCTGGCGAAGTGTTTTCTTGTAACGCTCTTTCAAGGGAATCCCTCCTCTTCTTTCTGAAATAGGATTTTTTGCTTCCAGTTCTCCATTCTTTTCTTATTTTTCTTTTTTCTCTTTTATTCATTTCACTTATTGTTTTTATTTTTCCAGCCTCATTTCTAGCCAAATATCGCTCTCTTTCCTTCCTCTTTTGTTCTGCGTGTAAAACTGGGTCATTTTTTATTTGGTCACGCAGTTTTCTCATGCATTCTTTCGAACGCTAGTTTTGCACTTTACGCAATTTGTCACTTACGGTTTTATTTTTCTTCTTGCTTTTAGCCACTTTTTTCCCAATTTTAAAAACTTACTAAAACAAATGCATTTTTGTCAAAATATTATAACAATAGAATAAACCTCATTCCCGTTAATGATTCTCACATCCGTTAATAGACCTCATTAACAGAAGTGAGATTAACGGTAGTGGGAATTTTATTTAAATTTGCCGCCTTGCACTGTTTGGTTTACAGAATGACTGCACCTAACCGCCAAAACTTCAGTAAACAGAAGCCATGAATATGCACAAATATTTTGGAATTTATAATGTAATTACTTACCTTTTTATTTACCATTAACACAAGTGAGATTTAAGCTCAACCGTACACAAATTATTTTAGATTTGCCAGAAAAACTAACGAAATAATCTTTAAAATGCAGAGTGTTGCGTTACACACCGCCATGTTAGTTCTGAAATGAATAGGAACTGCTTTTGCAGGGAACTGTTTCGCCATCTTCCGACTTATTTAGCAAATACAAACTTTATTAACGGTAGTGAGATCTCTAGTCAGAACACTGATTTATGATTAACTTTAGGGCATGTTCTCATGACTAAGCTGCACACTTTGCCAAATTATACTATTTTTTGAGTGGTTCTTTCATATTATCCTAAAAAATATTTTGAAACTATAACATTTTGATAAAATCAATATTAATAATTCGCGGTTCATTGTTGTGACATTTAACGGACGTGAGATCTCACATACTGTTAAGTGAAAAGAAATAGTAAATTTTGAGAAAAATCCTTGAAATTAAGTAAATATATTTTAAACTGCTTGCGAATAAAAAAATGCCCTATTAAATAGTAAAATTCGGAAATTTTAAGTAGTGACTTCAAAATGCAGAGTTTCGTTGGGATGACCCGTGTAAGTTCTAGGATATACAATACGTCAAACATCGTCACTGGTAGCCATTGTCCTTTTAGGTAGGTTTTGACCTCAACGTCACCCTTTCCTAGCGCTTTTAATTTCTGACCGTTGCATGTTGTTTTTGGTTCAGAAAATTCAGTATAAGTCCAAAAAACATGTTTCGATGTTGACATGTGGATGTACCAGAATCTATCAACAAATAATCCAAATTACTTCCCGGATTGGCAGCTCCCACAAATGCTTGTTCCGTAGGCTCACATTTTTATCTTTCTTCTTGGGAGAATTCTTTCGAATATGCCCTTTTGAACCACAGGCATAATACCCAAAATAGATTTCTTTCACATGATTTTTCCTTCCACATATAGTGCAACCATTTTTTTTAGTAAATTTCTGGTTTCGTTTCTTTTCCCGAACATTTACTTTTGACAGTAACGCCACAGCGTCATCTTCTTTCACTTGCGTATGCAGACGAAGCTCTTCAGTTAACACACGGGTCGTTAAATTTTCCAGGGTTGCAGCACTGTGAAAATGATTATAACTGGCAGGCCACGTAGACAATACTCTTGTTATCAGCGTTGATTCAGGAATTTCAGCGGCAAACTTTCGTTAGATTTTCTTTCGAACACGTCTTGAAGCTTCATCCACATTTCTTCAGCCGTTTCACAGTTCATTATCAATTGCAATTGCCTGGCTTCAACGGTGGTGACAATCAATGTTCTTGCAATTCGATTTAGTTTTGTCCATCTCTTCAGAAGCTAGTCGTAATCAGTACTCCCCTGTTCAGGTTTGCTTTCTTTCCCAGTACAGATATCCAGGGCATCCTCACTATCCAACAATGTTTCAAAAACGAACTGTCACTTATGCCAGTTGTCTGCATCTCGTAACTTTTCAACTATGATTTTATCGGTCTCCATTTTGACTGACCAATAATGCTCGTATTGCTCGTTCAATTCGGCCTCCCCAAACTACCCGACTAACCGTATCGCATATACTTGTGTCCGAACTTTTTAAACGAACTGCTTCAGAATTCGTTTTGTAGCCCGCTACAAAAATATGTCTGGGCCCATAACCTGTTGTGTAAAAACTATTTGTTGAAATATTGAAAAATTACAACGGTGCCTATATTCGGCGGTATCGTACATGTCAGCAGTATACATATACATATACGGAACGTCGCCAGACTTTGCATGTGTTGTGTTATCTTAATGAAATAAAAACATAGCTTATTCTGCTTACATTAGCAGTTTAAAAACAAGAAAGGTCTTCTCTTTTACTTAAAGCACATTAACTGTACAGGGTGATTGGTTAAGGGTGGTGAGTATCCATATCTCGAATACTACTGGGCCTAGAAATTCAGGAAAAAAATCATTACTAATGTGGCTATGAGAAAATCCTGGAAATAATTATTGAGTTCCCCAGCTTAATGACGTAAATATTACAATTCCAAGTTTCTCTGAAAATTCCCACTTTAAAGTATAACTTTATTAACATCGTTGAAAAGGTTAGATAATTCCTGATCAATTTGGTTTAATGCTCATTGGCGTACCAATCTTAATGGGGGTGGAAGAAGCTATTGAAAGCGTAATCATTTAAATGGCTGTAACATTTAAACCGCATATCCCATTTTCAAAAAGTTAAGCTGGTTTTGATAAGAGATATAAGCACTTTTATATAACGTACCCAGCGGTACACGATAGTTCCCAATAAAATTGCTAAAGGGCATAATTATCACGAAATCTTAAATGGTACGGTAGGTATAAGTATAACATCATAACTGGAAAGAAAATTAAATTTTCAAGTAAAAAACGTGAAAACCGCAGTTCGATACTTTTGCTCGATTCAGAGTTATTGCCAAAAGAATAACTTTTTTTTACTACTAACGTGATAAATCGCCATTATTTACACCATTCCTCAAATGAGAAGTAACATTTCTCACCCTAGGTAAATAACAATATTAAAAAAAAACTTAGGTCAATAATGAAACGGAAACGGAAAATGTCAAACTTGTTAGTTTGACAACTAGTTGTCATTTCGGATTATTTGAAAAATGAGTAGGAAATGATTAATTTCAAAATCTAATCAATTCAAATAATGATAAGGATTGTATCAGTGCTATTAGTAAAAAGAATTATATACAGTATGACTCACTTTTCATGACTCCCCATAATATTCTTATTAATAATGCGATTTTGTCAAAATTTAGATGGAAAGAAGGTACTTTGTATGTATGGAGCTGTCAGGAGATTATTAGCGTTTTTGGCGAGTAACCACGGTTAACTACAAGTAATACTGAAGTAAGTGCCAAGCGGGCACCCCACCACAAATTGTACTGTCTGCTTCTGTGTTCGCCAAAATACCGTAGTTAGATCTTGCATTGCTAGAAAAGAATATAGATATTTTGCATATTTATTTGAAAATGATCAGTTTGGTCAGTGCAGAACGTTTACTCATAGTTTTAATGACAGAATGGTGGCCTCTGGAGATAAGCAAACTAATGGTATTTTTTCGATGAATATGTTCAGGATACTTTATGCTGCCCAAATCCCATTTGGGGCACATTTGTGTAGGAATTCCGATGCGTATGAGGCTTCTATAGAAGAATTTCATGAACGTATAATTTACAAACTTGTTCAGAATGGAAAAACAAACATTTCACATGTTTAACGTTTCAAAATTAATCCGCCATGACTCCATCAAACCTCGAGTACCACACCTCATCACGTATGTAAGTTGTAGTAAGCCGTAGTTGAAAAATGATGATGTAATAGTGACGTCACTAAACTTCTCCTCACTTACCACAATTAAATTAATCCTCCTGAAAACAAAGTAGTATCCTGTAGTATGCCGTGGTTAATTGTAGTTAGCTCGCGAAAAAACGCTTCTTGTTACGATATCTGTCAGTTAGACAACTGAACTTCCAGGCTACTTGATATTTCGAACTATTTGAAAAATAAGTAGAAAATGACTAATATAAAAATCAAATCGAATCAAATATGGTAATATATCAGTGTTAGTAGTAAAAAAAATTCTATATATACCTCGGTTGAGAAGGCCATTATTAACCTCGCACGTTATATCCTTCGGCGCTACGCGCCTCAGGATATTAAAGTGCTCGGTAAATAATGGCTTACTTCTCAACCTAGGTATATAATATACTATTATATTTTAATTGAAGATATAGGAAATTATTTTCGTAGTTCCGTAATCAAGCATGCCGTGGCAAAATTTGATAAATTTCTTGTTATGCAGATTTGTCACTAATTATTTTGCTTTTGTTAAATTGCATCAGTAAAAATTAATTCGACTTCTTTTAATTTTCATAACACTGTGCCTTCCTTTATACCTACTTTATCTACTTTTAGGACTAGCCCAAATTATGTAAAAAAAAACCTAATTTGGAATTTGGAACGTGTTTTAAAGCCAGGACAGCAGCAACAACAAGAAATTAGTAATTTTAGTCAATTAAACCTTTTCAACGCAAATGTAATTTTTTAATACTTTAACTATATTAGAAGTAAACATTATAACTAAGTAAATTTGTATTATTCATAATCACGAAACAAAGGCAAATTGTAAAACAAAACGGAATAAGTGGCAATAATAGGTTATTTTTTTTAAATATTCGAAATGATTGCCATTCTTATGAATACATAAATCTAACCGTATAAGTGTCGATGCTACACTTCTTAGTTTTGATTTAATTGAACTGAGTCTTAGTTATCCCTAGTTTCCAAAACAAAACCTAATAACTATTATCAGAGACCCGAGACCGTTTTTGAAGAAGAAATGCATATTTTAAGAACTATTGCATATCCAAGCATGTTTAGCGATTTCTGTGTTATATTCTTACGTTTTATGCCCCCCACGCCGCCGTCGCAAACCTTATAATATCTTTATGGTTCAGGAAATTGCTCTCGGCGACCCTCGTGGCTCAGTGATTAGATGGTGCGTTTCTGCCACGCGTCTGTCCGGGTTCGATTCCAGTGACAAGACATGCTTTTTTAAAAATATGTTTGTAAAGAGTTTTTTTTTCTTCATTTTGGGCATGCCTTGGGTTAGTTTTTGTTGGTTGCGCCCCATTCGCGCCATACCTGAAGTGCCAAAAATAGAAATGTAAACATTGTGAGCCCAGGACTCTGGCCGATATTTCCCGAAAAAAAGGTGTGCCTCCGCCACCACCGCCTTAAGGGTGTGGCACCTGAACTCCTGAAATTGCATTAGTCTGTGCGTTTTTTTGGCCAGATGTTTTAACTAGAGTTTATTTATATACACCTTACACCTTCTACAAATTATTATTGCTCACATTTGTTAAGAGTTTACCAGTAGTATTGTACGCTCAAACAAAGTGAAAGTGAAATCGAAAGTGGTAGCTATGTCCAAAATACTATGTACTTCGTGAATTAAGCCTTATCCAGGACTTGGACGGCTATCATGTATTCTGTAAGCCTTGTTCAAAAGTTGTTTCCTTCTTGAAGAAATTCCAAATAGACAGCGGCAGATCTAGGGACGCGTGGACCTCAGGGCAAAAGATATTTATGGGCCCCTACCCCTTGTATATTTTAAAACTAAGTTAAGGCATTTCTCATAGGTAATACATGATATATGAGTATCACATAAAAAGTAAGAATATAACAATATTTTGTATTCAGGATGAAAACTAATAAAGAACTAATACTTTTTCGTATCCCATGAAAAGTAAGAAAATAAAATACATTTTTATTTAGGATGAAAGCTAGAATACCAAAAATTGTAGATTGGTATTTTGCGTATCACATAAAAAGCCAGAAAATAAAAACACTTTAAACAAAATATAAAAACTAATAATAAACTGGCATTGGCAAAATTATCTATTAAATCTGTTAAATCTAACTTCGTTGCGATATTGTATTACTAATATCTAGACTGGTATTTTCCGTGTCACATAAAAGTCATAAAATAAAAACACTTTAAATAAAATATAAAAACTAATAACAAACTGAAATCTAGAATTATCTTTTTCTGACTTTGACATTAGGAACATTATCTGTTAGACCTTTTAAATCTAACTGCCGTGCGATATTGTATTACTAATATCTAGAATGGTATTTTTCGTACCACATAAAAAGTAATAAAATTAAAACTCTGCCAAAGGGCAAGTTTACTCTTTTTGCCGTTGATGCTACAGCCTTGTAGCGCAGTAAACACAGCAATGAGCTTAATGAATTTGTATCATGTGAATTATAAAAAATTAAGATCTGGTGCGACTGGCGCTAAACGTTCATAAGTCTTGCGTTATGCACTATAGGTCTAATTTTGAAGATGTTATACTCGAAAATAAAGTTTTAAATAATCTTCAAGAAAATACATTTTTGGGCATTTACGTTGATAGCAAATTGAAGTTTGAAGGTCATATAAATAGGCTGTGTTCTAAATTGGTTTCGGGTTGCTACGCTCTCCGAGTAATTAGCAACCAACTGGATACCTCAATTGCAAGAAATGCATATTTGCTCTGATAGTCTCATTTGAGATACGGCATCTGTTTTTGGGGATGTTGCACGGATCAACTGTTTAATAGCGTGTTTGTGCTGCAAAAGAGAGCTATAAAAATATATGTAAGGCTCATTTTCGAGACTCTTGTAAACCTTTATTCGTCGCCCAAAAGATCTTAACATTGACTATTTTTATTTTGGAGTCTGCCTGTCTAATGCACAGGAAATATAAAAATGAAATTCGCTCACCTTCTGTGCGTAATACTCGCCTTTCATATAATATTCCGCTGCCTATTCCGTCTACTACCCAAATTAAGAAGTCTTTATTCTAGAATAGCAAGGCTATATTCAATCATCTTCCCTTGAGCGTTAGGCAGATCCGAGGCGAGCGTCATTTTAGAGGGGCACTGAAGTCGCTGCTCATTGGACGACCGTTGTATAGTGTCTCTGAATTTTTGGGGAACTTTATTTCGGGATCGTGACATTTTTAGCTTTACTAACTTAAACTTTTCTATGCTGTTTGTCTTTTGTTTTGTTAATTTTGTTTTATCGTTCTTTATATTTCTTATGTTAACTTGTATAATATTTTATATTTTATTTCAACTCTGGGTTTGAACCAGTTATACTTTGCGGTAGATAAGGCTGTACACACTAAATGTTTTGTTTTACTGATGTTTATCTTGTTTAGTACTATTTTACTTACCTATATGCCATTTTGTGATATTCTCCTGTTTGTATTCCATATGGATGTTTTGTTGAATTGCCAGTTAATGTTTCTCACATTTTACAATAAGCTTTGTCAACAATACAATGTATTCTAGGCAATAAAACATGTTTTGAATTTTGAATTTGAATTTGAATTTAAACAAAATATAAAAACTAATAACAAACTAAAATCTAGAATGATATTTTTCTGACTTTGGCATTAGCAAAATTATCTATTAGATCTGTTAAATTTAACTTCGCTGCGATATTTTATAACAAAAATAGTTTATTATTATTATTAGGCTCTTAGTCTTAGTCAATTTATGAAAAGAGGGCCCCCACAATATTTGCCGCGGGGGGAGAGGCAACGATTTCACTGTTTTAAACTACGCCATTCCATTGTATACCATCCACTATATAATTATAATATCGTATTTATCAAAGTAAAGTAATTAGTAAGTAATTGAGAAATATAGATACTTACATTCAATCGATTTTCTTAGAAGTACAATTCGTTAGAGTCTTTAGGCAGAGACAAGAGATAAAACAATATGTAAAAATATAAATATTCTTAACAAGTAGGTACTTACATTACCTTTTTTTATATATTCTGCCTGAAGCAGCTACAGTATAAGTCTTAGCACTCCACTTACTAATATTATTTAATCATGTAAACAAACTATTCAAGTATCAAGTATTTGATAATTATTTGCTCTAAAGTAAATGACAATGCGGCCTACTGGGAATAATGGGAATCACAGTAGTTAGTGTTCGGTGGCTGGGTCTGGGAGTTGCCAAATTTAATGCTCTCAGGCTCTCAACGAATATTAGGCATGGGCGGTATGGTCGATATATTTCATTAGTATATAGATACGTATAGGTAGCTATACAGTGACTTTATTGAATGTAGCTTAATTATTATTTCATTATTTTGGTTTGCATATTTGATGTTTTACCATTTTACTCACTTCGATACAAAAATACTTTATAATCCGCGGCATCGTGGGGCCTTTCTGAATCTTGGGCCCCAGGGCGGCGCGGCGCACCGAACTGATATGTCCGCCACTGCAAAAAATAGACCAACACATTAAGACGCCGTCTCACATTGCTAAGGTTAACAAAATTAATTCCGGTACTATAAAGTCAACGTTGAAGCTGTCTTTTGAGACTATTAAAAACGAAAACCATGACCATCCAGAATTTAACGAAGATCTGTGTAGAACATTTTTGGCTGCGAATATTCCTCTAATCAAGCTGACCAACCCGAAAATAAAGGCTTTTCTGCAAAATTATTCAAAATTGAATACTCCAGATGAATCAGCATTAAGAGAAAAACGTCGTTGGAAAGGTGTTTGGTACATCACTAAATTAAATAAAGAACGAAATTGGAGGTAACTATATGTGTATTGTCGTCGACGAAACAACTGATTCGTGTGGTCGTTACATAGTTAATTTAATGATCGGAAAACTCACAGGAGAAGAACCTGGAAAAGCTTACCTCATAGCTGTAAAAGAACTGGAAAAGAAACAACCTTACAGTTGCCTGTTTTATTCAATAAACATTAACACATTTATTTTCCTACAGATAAAATAATTCTTGTCTTGTATGGTAAAGGCAGGACATAATTTAAAAATTATTTATGAAAATTTAATTCATGTAACTTGCCTAGCTCACGGATTAAATAGAGTTGCGGGAATTATTAGAGCTTTCCTCCCGTTGCTCAATGACCTAATAACAAATGTGAAAAAAATATTCATAAAGGCCCCATTACGAGTGCAGTTTTACAAGGCGAATTTGCCATGAGTACCATTACCACTTGAGTCTGTCGTGGATTTGCGCGGCAATATTTTATGCAGATAATTTCCAAAAATTTAATTTTTTCATCCATCAAGAAGAAATTTAAAAAACTTAAGAAAAAGAAACCTAATTATCATAGTTCTCAGGAAGTCGTAAATATAGTGAAAAACCAATCTTTTAGATTTTTTGATAAAGCTGATTTCTTTTTAAAAAGGTCGGAATTTGAAATTACTTTCTCCAAGTGATAACTTACTTGATAATATAGGTAATATAAAAAGCTTTATTCAACATCTTCTTGACTTTACTAAAAGATTTGTTAGAGAAGCATGCAGAAATCAGGTCTCAAATAATTAATTGATAATAAGTAAAACTCTCGACCTGAAAAAGTATAATCAAGAAGTTAAAGGAGAAAGATGTATTATATCTAAAAGCTTACAAATAAATAAGGTTTTTATATTGGACAACAGTGAATATTTTCAAAGATAGAAGGCCTGTTCCGTATAGTCAGTCCATTGCATTGGTTGATCGAGCGGGACTAGTTGGATCCCAGGAATGTTTATTTTCGGTTTCGCTTGATTAAGCAAACAGTATAAATTAGAATTAGATAAGTTGTAGGTTCAGTTTTAATCATCTCCTGATAATGAGAGAATGCGAAGATTCGAGGCGTCTCCTGATAAAACGAGCCCTCACGCGCTTTTAAACGGCATCCTCACGTCTTTTGGACTCGATTATTATTAGATCGGATAGTTCGGTCACATTTCTTGTAGTCTAGTCGGAATTTGTTACCCACTACCGGTTGTAGATTAAAGATCTTATTGTGTTTAGCCTCATGGGACGTACCTCTGGAATTTAACAGCAATGTTCGAGAGAGTCAGACAGTCACGACAGACGGCAAGAGCGCACCAGTTCGTCGTGCAACTGGACACTCCTAGAACATCGCTTTACAAGAACTCCCTTTGTCTGGCGCACTGCGTCACTGTGGAACTCACTCCCAGGAATCTGTTTCCCCCTAATTACAACCTACAACTATTCAAATCTTCGCACACACACCACTCGTCGAGCACCATAGGATCTCCCTTTAGTGTGTGTGCCACTACCATAAAAAAACGGGCGATGAAATGTCTGAGGCATCTAATACCTCAGGCATTAGTGAGCAGACACAAGCTCTCCGTGAGTTTCGGTTTTCTCAAATGATGGCGAGAAGCCAACTAAGGAACTCCAAGAGGCCTATTTTAGGGACACAGCCCACACCCTGGAAGGGCACCCGAAGTAAAGTAAAAGTACCAAGAAAACAGAATCCCGAATGGACTGTGGTCAAAAGAATAGAAAAGTCCACGGTAAGAGCGAAACCTCTCTGAATTTCCCGAAGAAAAAGAAGGTCGAAAATGACAAAAAGCCCTAGAATGAAGGCTCCGTTGGCATACGTAACTCGTCGCATGAACTCAACGATCTTCATTCAATCTTGAAGGTCACGTCACATGCTGAAAAATACGACCGATATTGCATCAGCCAAAATAATCCAGCCGCATACCCCCTTCCCCGGCCTCAATGGATGTGGAGCCTAGTAGTTCGAAAACCACGGACTTTAAGTTTAAACTACCACTTAAGACACTCCCTTTCAAGAGAAGTATTAGAAAAGTCTATCTTGATGTGGGTGGCGAGCCCTGTGAAAACTAGTAATAAATTTTAACCTTTAAATTACCTGAAAGACAACGTGAACTCAGATACTTCCACCGAGAATGATACACCTAAACCCAACACTAGGAGGGTTATTCCTAAGTCGAAGAACCCTCTGAAAGCTAAGGTGTCACGAAAGGCGGCCTGGTGAGTCACCATTATTTTGCCGAAACCCTAAGATCAGCTGAAATTAGAAACTATAGACATAAGTATACCAGAAACCGTATTGTGACCTGGTGTAAGAATACGAAGACTGGAATACGCTCAAACGCATATTTTATAAGGGACGTCAAGTTGCAAAACCCGCCTTATCCATTTGTGAAAAAAAATCCGCTATCGCGATATAACGATAGTACGCTTTAAAATCTTCATAAGCAAAGCTTCAAACTGCAACAAAACCCACTTAAATCGATATAAATTTATTCCAAAATTTTGTTACTGCGGCAAAATTCGCCTTATCCTATTATTTTATTACCGAACTTATCCTTTTTACTAAAGAATATGAGATGTTGTTAATTATTATACTTTTTTTTAAATTAAAGCAATGCTGTTAATTGTTACCTATGTATTTTTATTAAAATAACCAAAACTAACCCGGGTTCGGTGGCAAAACCCGCAATATCGCATCTCACTACAGCAAAACCCGCCTTATCCAAAATACCTTTTTGTTTTTTTTTCTGAATATCTGAGTAATAATTATCATTTCTAGACTGAAAATATGCAAAGAGAAATGGTTCCGGCCAATGGAGGAATCATTTTTGAATAGCGTTTGCAGCTTTCGCTAAAACAGTTTTTGACGATTATCTCGAAAACAAGTTTATGGGATAAAGCGGGTTTTGACCTTGACGCCTCAACGACCACGTCGAGTATTTCGCATATGCAGAGAAAACAACTAAAACACACGCGTTTGTGCTTAAAGGACTGGATGAGATATCTAACCGGACGAAGTACGCAACGCCCTAATTGATGAGCATAACCTCAATATCAAACACGTGTATCTCATGATTTTTTTATTTTTTTTTTGATAAGGTGATGGAACCGCTTTATTGGCACCCTTCCCGGCATAAAGGAAGGGTAGTGTGGGGGTATCCCCGCACATATTCTGCACAGAGAACTACCCACTAAACCACCACCAGCCTGAATAGGGCTGACTCTCAGCCCTATCCCCTCGCAGTTGACCCTATATAACCGCTACCTTTCTAGTACTTGGAAGCCTTTTCGCGGCTCAAGGCCTTGCGACTCTCTATTTTTATAGACTTCTATGTTATCTATATCGTTCTGTACATATCTACATTTCTATTTACATATTCACATATCAATGTTCAATAGTCAGGTTTCTCTGACTCCACCATTGCTGCTTCATCCTGTACATATTTACAACTTAATATATTTACAACTTTAGTTTTAATACTTTCAACCTACGGGTCCTCATTTCCATCCAGATTCTTGAGGAGATCAAGTGAATCCTTTGGTCTCTTATAGTAATTACCCCTCTTTCTTTCCAACAGAGGATCGTAGTCCAATAGTCTTTTCAAATCGGGACATGGGTGACTTTCCACTCTTTTGTATAAGCCCTCTATCAATGTTTGTAAATGATTTGCTAAGGGAACCCACTTTATGTCCCTATATAAATCCTTATTACGGACGAACCATCTCGCTTTAGTGGCACCTCTGACTAACTTATTTTCAGTGGCAATTAGCATCTTGATATAATGTAACTGCTGCGCATCCCTTGCAACTTGGGGTCTGATGATTGACTTGATGATATTAAGTTTAGTCTTGATCTCCATTGTACTATAACTCACAATAACTGAGTACATGGTTGCAGCAGTTGCTCTGCAACTTCATTAATATGTAAGTAGCCAATATCACGTTAAAATACCTCACACTTCGTGTAAATACTTCTTCAATGTCCGTGTCTCCTGGTAATACCGAGAAACTGCTAAAGCTATCATGCGGTGCACACGGTGCCAGGGGCACGAGCATGCCTCGACGACGTACTGTCAGCGGCGTCAGTGGCGGTGTAGTGAATGCGCCGCCTCTCACCAGATAACTGAATGGGATAATGAATAAGACCATGTGTATAAGCTGTGATAAGACCGTCAAGTGTGTAAACTGTGTGGCGAGCATCGGTCTATCGATGTTGGCTGCCCGGTTTACATATACAAAGTAAACCAGCGTCAGCCTCCCAAACAGCAGCAGCCCAGGAAGACCACCCACAAACCTGCCCTTCAAGACTAGAAATAATGTAAGTACCTAAAATGTATTGGCATTAATAGAAATTCCCGTTATCAGTGACTTCAGCAACTTGCAGAAAGTCACTGATAAAATTAACTCACTTGTAAATGTATGGCAATTCCTAATAGCATTAGAGGACTTCGCAGCACTTCTTGAATGTTGCGAAGGCGACAAAAGAGCCCTGTTGCAGGCCACACTTAAATTTTTTTACAGATGAAATCTTAAAATATTATATTCGCATACCTACCGCAAACATTATTTTTCAATTCGATTATTTATTGACTACCTCATTTTCTATTCTCATTATGAAATTGAAAACCGTGCCGATAGATGGCTCCAAAAAATAGGGTGGAGCTTTAATTACGGGCCATACTGAAGGCACGGTTTCTTCTAATTTCCTTAATAGAATCCAAGCACTAGCAATTGTTGAAAACCAAAAAATGCCATACAATATTGAAGGTCATAGCTCAGGTAATTCCAATATGCCAATGGATTTTGTACCTTTTGAAGGTGTCCGTGTCTACTAGATATGATCGGTTGCAGAATGTGTGCAGGTTAATTACCTAAGTCAAACCCTGTTCTGATAGGATTAACTATTAGAATTAGGCCAACAAAGAAATTTTGTAAAAGTTTTTTGATAATTAATGATGATGATGGTGATGACGATGATGATAATGATCTCCTGATAAAGCTGACTTGGTTAGCGGAATCCGAATTTCGGTATTGTGGATAAAACTGTGTTGTGCATTTTGATGAAGATTTTAAAGCCCAACTTAGGTACATGCTATATATTAAAATATTTTCATTTTGCATTTTGCAATACTTGTAAAAATATTAACCACTGTTATCTTGCTTAAACATCGTTATTTTAACTGCTCCATTTGGCTAGAAATAAACTTATCAATTCAAAATTTAAAAAATGTCGTTGTGGCAGTTTACATAGCAAATAAAGGGAAACAATTACTAATGAAAATTTAGTGTCATTGCCGCAGTTCAAAATTTAAAAAATCAAGCTTTTTGTAAAGAATTATTTATTCTTTTCCCATTTCATGACTTTTTTTTAAATATGTAAACATAAGCATTTACCTCGGCATTTACAAATTTTCTTAGCGTCTACACATATCGGTCCACCCTAATAGATAGGTCCGTTTCTCTCAATCTATCTAATTACTTAAATACGAAAGGGACGTTTTTTCAAAGGTTTGAGTTCAGAAGTAAACCTGAAAATGCTTTTACTGAATGCATAGATAATTTCGAGGATAATTTAATCCAAATCCTCCCCCTTGTTTCTTATTTCAATATTCCAACCATGTCTTGTACTATACTGAAAAATAAAATAGAAGGGAGTAAAACACCACTTATTCACGTACAAAGCAGCTATGAAGATCATTTATGTAATATTAAATTTTTCGTTATTGTTATTTTTCTTTTACTTCAGCGAAGCTGAAATTCCTACATACTAAACAATTTCACTTTATAGCGCGCATAAAACTTGCTCGCATATAGCAAATATCAGAGTTTTTTTACCATATTGCATAATCTGAACTGCTTATTAAAATTTTCTTGATGTTGTCAATTCAGTAAAGTTTAGGGTGGTTTAAGCTTGATATCGAAAAATTCAGTTTGTATAGTTATCATTTACTTATAGTGAAATTGAGAGCGGATGTCTGCAGGAACGTTCAGTTATGCTGAGAGTATCCCCTATGCTTACTACAATGAAAATTTTCTATGGCAATGGGAATGGGAACTTAGAGCAGGAACTTCTTTAGTACTATTAAACAAAATATTAAAGCAATTCTTCAACTGTTATGTTTATCATTTGCACATGCGAGATATTCTCTATCAAAACATAACGCGTATACTGGAGAAACTTCTTATAAAAACATTTTCAAAAATAAGTCAAGTATTGACAAAACCAAATTACCAAAATTCAGCCAAGACATATAGGAACTTATAAGGCAATAACACCAAAACTTGCAATGGGTTTTACGAGACTAAGATGCTTTCGAAATATAATCAATATATGTAAAATACTTTGTGAAAGATCGGTCCATGAACAGGACGACAGGCTATATTTCTCATTTAGTATCAGTGTTAATAAAGATGGTTCTGAATTGATATGAAAAAAAAGTTGTGCCTAAACCGCACGACAGAAGTGAAAACTTCATCAGAGCCATGTTAAAAACTATATAAAATTTAAAACAGTTCACAGGCCATAGAAGTGAAACCTTCATAAAACTAAACTAAACAGTCACCCATCTAACTACTAACCACGCCCGACGTTGCTTAACTTCAGTGATCGGACGACAACGACTTTTTACCCATTACTCTTGGCAAACATGTGACAGCTGTATACTGTGTTCTATCTCAGTCTCTTGCAGGCTACATCCTATAGAACTATATCTATTTATTGGTGTCGCTTTTTTCGTTTCATCGGGTCTCAAATTACTGCCGCTGTCAGCCGGCTAACAGCGCTAAAGAAGTTCTCAATTCAAAAAAATCATGTGTGCAGTTTATATGCTCTAGAAGTGTTTTGTTTTGCGGGTTCGTGACGCCTTCTTCGATCTCCTTCAGTTATTTGCAGGAAAATATGATTAATAACATTCTATATATTTATTTGACAAGTCGTAAGTATTTCTAAAACATCCCTTGTAAACTTCGACTAATATACCATTATTTTACTCCCAAATAGAATTTATAATTGCTTGACATTGCCTTCTTGGGGTTTCTTTTCTCAGTCTTTTTTTCTTTTCTTTGAATAAGCGTTGCATAAGCAACACGCTTATCATAGTTATCTATAGTCCAATATTCGTTAAACAGCTCATTTCTCCCTTCTTCACTTATTCTATTGATACATCCTCTGCTGAAATCTGCAATTTGTTTGAGCTGTCGGCCACGAATCACTCTTCCTTTTAAAGTTGAATACTCCATATCAGTGTTCTTGCAAATTTATCTTCGTTTTTCTTGATTTTCTAGCATCACCTTTAACTACTTTTCTTACTCTTTTGTGACATGTGGAGCTTGGTTTGGCATTGTTTTCTGCACCGCATAGCCTTTTGACTGTTCCCTCTTTTTTAAAATTCGGTGCTTGAGGGAACTTGTACTCTTATTCTCCGAGCCAAAAGATGAAGAAAACTCTGAATCGGACTTGTGGTTGTCCAGAACCCTGCCATCTATTTTGCTTTCTGATATATTATATTATACAGGAATTGCTGTATTTTGTTCACTGTTTGTATTGCATACCTGGTCTGCTGCTAAGACATTTGCTTCGCAGGAATGGGATATTTGCAAATGTTCGCCTACATAATAAAATAAGTTAGATAGAGAAAAGAAATATATATACATTCAGTTTAAAAAAATCAACATTATTGCAACATACTTTTGCTGCATTCTGGACCATTCAAAGAAATTGTAGAGGAAGAAATCGGCGAAGGAGGCATAGAGGCTTCTTGAACGGACATCTAATTCAAAGAAGACTTCGGGATAGCCTCTGCAAACACGTTACAACAGTAGGTTAATAGGTAGAATATTAAGTAAAAATAAGGAAATAAATACGTAATAATACTAATGTGAAAGGAGTAATTCCGAAATAAATAGTGTAAAGGGAGATAATTGTAAACATCTAAAAGAAATCGTACTACACTACAGGATATGCACAAGGAGATAAACCATATTACATTTACCTTGACATAATATGGCCCTGGCACGAAGTTCAGCCAAAAATTGTATTCTACTAGAAGATATAACCAACTAATAATCAACTCCACAGATAAATCCCACGCTTTAATTTAAAACTCATACTTACGTTATTCCAGTATGTTTCAACTTGCAAATTATAGTGCTAGAAGAAAACTATTGTCTCTGTCTAACTGTAAGAAAATAATCTATAAAATGCAAAACGAATCTGACCGCTCACCAGACAAGTTTCGACTGATACCACGTGTAGTTTGCGCTAACGCAGACAAGTTAGAAATTATTTGCGCTGTAGGACGCAACTCTACTTGACTCCTTTTACACGAAATTTTGCAAACAACACTTTTTACTAACACGTTTTATTTCGCCAATATTATTACAGCCACTAATATTTTTCACCTGAAACCATCAAGTACAGCCATCATAATTACATAACTTCATGACTCCCTCTGCCGCCGCGCGCCACTTGCCTTACAGGGTTGTCACGTCCTCACCTATTCCAAAGCTACCCATAAAATTTGCTCGTTACATTCGGCCATCCTGAATAATTAATGCCCTCGTTAATTTAACTCGTTAGTAAATCAACTAGATCTTATCGATCTGTGCATTCGCCATAACACAAAATCGCCTACCCTAAAGGTTTCGCCAGCGCTTCCAACCTTACGGCTTTTATCGAATATCACCTTTATTTTACGTCTCTTTGTCAGGTTTTCACTCGTCTTTTGCTGTCTAAAAAGAAGTCTGGAACTTAAATCGCCATAGGTCTCACCTTCCACCCACGGAGCATTCGCCATTTGCACCTCGCCAGTCAGACTCGTTTTCAACCTGACCATTCGCCCTTGGTGTGCCATTGCATTTAACATGTGTTTTACATCTCGCCTCGCCAAAAAGGCAGTTTGCTCGCAAGCGCGAGCAAGCTGACTTTTGACACCTTGGGTACCCGAATTCGCCAAACACCTCTCTCAATTTGAGAATCGCCTCAGAATACTGACAAAAACTTGACTTCCTCGCCCCTTCAATTCCATGATACCGGTTGATGAATGCCGATACCGGCCAAAAGAGGAAATAATGCCAGTATGCAAGTCGGCAGGGGAGAAGCAACAAAATGCCCTCCCATTCGCCTGTAGATCGAAAGGAAGATCGTTAATCAGACACGAAAGCACCTTTGGGCCTGAAGGCTCACACCTTTCGATCAAACCCATTTTTTCATGATAATAATGGGTCATGGTTTCGCCGTCCATGTTGACTTTCGCCATCATTTTCTTGGATAACGCCATCCTAAGACTAACCCACCAGCCTTCCTGCCAAACCGCCTTTCAATAGCTTATGCATCTTGGAAACTGTTTCGTCGTCCGTTGCCGATTCGCCTTCGCCGTGCTCACCATCACTTGCGCTAATAGGTATTCACTAGGAAAACGTCTTTTACACACCAATACCAATAAAACACGGTTAAAATGCCACAATTCTTACAATAATCACTAATCAACCACGCATTTATTATCGTGACTATCTCAAAAATTGTCAAATATCAATCCACTGTCAAGGCTAGCAAAAATTGCCCGCCAATTGCAATTTTTTTTCTGACGCCCCCACATCAAAGAAAAAGTAGACTCCAACTTGATTCAACTCGCCGAGAATCGTGTTTTTCACCGTTCTTCACAACAATTAACACAATCCGTACGTTATCCGACTTCTGATCTGTAAACAACATTTTTGACTAACACGTTTTATTTCACCTATATTATAACAGCCACTAATATTTTTCACCTTAAACCTTAAACCCCAGTACAGTCATCATAATTATATAAGGTCATGACAGCCTCTGCTGCTGCGCGCCACTCACCTTACAGGGTTGTCACTTCCTCGCCTATTCCAATGTTTCGTCGCCTATAAAATTTGCTAGTTACAATTATTATAAAATTGGAACTGAGTTATCTCGACATATCTCTAGTCGCACGTGTATATATAACATAACTCTTCAGGTAATATAAATTTTAAAGCATGTTCAGTTAAGTGTAGAACTGTCTCCGTTTGCACAACTTTAAGGGTTATCTCATTTTGCACATCTCCTCTTGCACGTGCAGTTCTGCTTATTTCTATCACAAATTCGTTTTGCATCTAGAATATATAAGTAGATACGCCTAAAATATTCGTCGTATATTAATTAAATAATTTGAAAGTGTGTTCTTGCATTGTTTTGAAAAATATATAGGTACTACTTACAGCAGGCAAACGGCTTATATTGAATGTAGCCCAGTCATATTGAACAATACTTAATTTCGTCGTATCCTGAAATTATTACCTCCTTGACAAAAATTATATTAAAACATTTCCCTACTTAGAAATATTATTACCAGAATCAATGTTCGTTCCTTGCGTTTTTTTTTACTTATTTTAAACCTTGTAGAATATTAGGAAACCTCTTCAGACCATTACTTTAGCATTAAGCGTATAAACCTGTTCGAATATAAATGTTCTTTGCGATCAAAAACATCTGCTTTCACGAAATGTATAAGCTTTTCGTAAAAGGGTAAAAAGTAAGAACCGTTTTTAAAGTGTATTTAAGCTTTTGCAATAGCAAACTAACGAGAACCTGCTAAGCATCAGTTATAGTAGTTAATTCGATTTGAACGTCTAAAGATAGACTCAAAGGACTAACTAAGGATAATATAATCAATGCAGGGTTTTGAGGTGAATTTTAAATAAACCAATATGGTGAAAATGAATGAATTTAACATATGGCACTGTGAAACATATAAATTCATAGACATTCTTATTAAAAGGATGTGAATTTCAGGCAGCTCTGCCGTGCTTCCCTTTTAATTTATATTATTTTGCTATAGCTCTTTTATGGGTGTGATCTGTCTCCAATATAAGATTTGCAATAAGTATTATGATGTCCTCTTTTACATCATCCCGATATTATTTAAATATTAATAATTTATTGCCACCTAGAGCCTCTTTTGTACCACGACCGCTACAAAATCCGAAGTGTCCCTCAGCTGTTCTTCCACATTTTCGATATATTCTGATCCAAATAGTTTTGTTTTCCAGACACTGTGTACTATGGGAATATATTTTTTTTAAGTGAAAACTTGGCCGTAGGGTGTGATTTGTGACTCGATGAAACGAAAAAGAGGAAATGCTCGATGAAACGAAAACGAGGGAACGGAAAAAGCGACACCAATTTCGGTTGAAAACGAGAGTGATTTGAGACTCGATAAAACGGATGAAACCGAAACGAGGCCACGAAAAAGGCGACACCAATTAAAGGATATAGATCTCTAGGATGTAGCCTGCTAGAAGACGAGATAGAACACACTATACAGTTGTCACATGTTTGCCAAGAGTAAAAGGTAACAAGTAGTTGTTGTCCGATCACTGGAGTTAAGCAACGTCGGGTGTGGTTAGAACTTGGATGGCTGGCCGCTTGGTTTAGTTTTATGAAGGTTTCACTTTTACCGCGTGTGAACTGTTATTAATATCGCTCTGCTCAAGTTTTCAATTCTGTCGTGCGGTTTAAGCATACACCTTTTTCTGGTATGAGTGTCGTCTTGAGAAAATCCGTGGGAATGTTCTTATTGCTCCAAATGAGCCTGATTAGCTCGGCTAGCAAATTTAGTGACTGACGGTTTTTCAGAGGCATCAGAAGATACTACGTTCAAGCCGCCTACCTTTTAGAAAGTTTTCACACAAGGTTCCATCTCATCGATGGATGGCCCCACAAAGGTTTTAATTTCTTAAAGGACCTTACTCTGTTTTCAATATAATAATTCAAGGCATAGGTATTCTTTCCAACTTCTCAATTTACCCGACAGGATGATGTATTACATTTCCGTAAATGTAATGTATACATAAAACGATTGGCTCATATTTTAAATATACCAGCAGCTTCCTTCACTTTTTGTACGTAAGTATACAGTGTGTCCAAAAAATTTCAGTTAAGTACATCAACTTTTAATTTCCCTTTTCTTTCTCGATTTTTCTTGAACGTTACGCCACTGGTGAATGTTTTGCTCTTTTGTTATTAGTATACTTGCCAAGTTACTTCAAAATTCATTTAAGATAGAAATTAGTTACATAATTGCATGTTTCAGTTTTTCCAAAGATAATAGCCAGTTTAGGTATCAGTGTGTTGCAAACATATTTAAACACTCTTGGTCCAAAAGAAACAAACATAACCTTAAAAAAAGTTAAAAAAAAATACGTTTTGCCACCGACGGGAACCTAACTCGGGACGCCGGCCGTAGTGCAAGAACAGGATCTGATTACTGATGCGCTACCAGGCCTGTCCAAACAAACTCACTGGACCGTAGATAAACCGAAAATCACGTTCACTTTAACCCTTTACCCTTGAACCCACCGATCAGAGCACCGGACTTTTACTCCATTACCGTAGGTCTGTAAAGAATGTTAATATGCGTACCGGTGTTGCAAAAAATCTAATGGATTAAGGTCCGGGGATCGCGGTGGTCAAGGTTGAGGACCACCTCTCGCTATCCATCTATTAGGATATACAACAGGATAACAACTGGCGTACGTTCAAAGCAAAATGTGCGGGCATGCCGTCATGCATGGTACCACATGTTCTGTCTAATTCTAATGGTTATACGTCTTTTTAACAAAGCAGGTACTGCCCTCCGATGGAAAAGTAACGTATAATGAAATTTGGCATTTTCAGTGTTTCTACTTTTACAGTATGACATTTTCAGCTCTTTCAAATGGTATTCTTAGTTTTTCCTTAGCTCTTGTAGTGTTTTGTACAGTGGCAAATCAACGTAAGTATAATGAAAATTTTATATAAAAAAAAATGGAAGAGAAACGTATGACTTTCATACACATGCGACTTTTTTCACTTTTGCCATGTAGACCAAACGTACATGCTGTATAGGATATTTCGTCATCTTAACTTGTTTTCAGTTACCAGGGAAAAACAACGTATCATCGATTATGTGTTTTTTTTCTATTTTATTTCTTAAGTCTTCTGTTTCTCCTCTACAATGAAAAAGCAAACGTAAATTCTACATACGTTATTTTTCCTTTGTATAGCTTAAATGTACCGATATATCTTTCTTTGTCCAGTGGAAAACAAACGTCTATAACGCATACGTTACTTTTCCGTTGCATAGATACCCCCAAGAAACATGACATTACATAGCCCCCAAAACATACGTTATAGTGCCACAGTTTATACCGTACCGAATCGGTATAAACTGTGACGTAGTACTCTTATTCCAGTCAGTTTGTCTTCGACATTCGAAGAGGTAACTTTGTGTTGTATTGTATTGTTACTAAATGAAGTAATTACAACCTATGATCGTATGCAACGGGAAAAAGCAGCGCTATACTTCCATTGTTAAACGAATCGTCCACTATTTTTGAATGCCATGGAAAAAAACCGTGTATACCTACAACGTTAGATTTCCATTGTAAAACTGTTTTAATAAGAATATTTACCCATGGAAAAACAACGCCACTGGAAAAAATAAAAAAATTGTACTTACCTACATTAAAAAATACTTCTTAATTAGTAGCTGTGTGTGTACCAAATTTCATTAAAATATCTAGAGTGGTAGGTAGGATCATAGATATTATAAAAACGTTAATTTTTCGAAAACTTTACCACCCTGTATCTCAAAATTTAAGACGTTTAGGAGATATGTTCATAAGAAGTGTTTTTTCTTAAAATGAACTCAAGAACTACTGCAACTGAACGTACAAGTTTTTGTCAGTATTTCACCTGCATATATATCGACACTAAATTTGTTATAGCTATTTATAATAGTAGTCGCTACTGTTTCTCATATTATTAAAATTTCTAGGCTGCATAGCGAATTCACCAGAATAAAACACTACGTTAAATTTCTAAGATTTTAAGTTATTCAACCCGCGTATCACGTTTCATGCCAACGGCTGCCGTTCTCAAGAGACGAGGTGGCCGAGTGGTTAAGGCGTTGGACTGCTAATCCAATGGGCTCTGCCCGCGTGGGTTCGAATCCCATCCTCGTCGTATGTATTTTTTTATATAATAACAAGATAACACTCGGCATTTAACTAAAGCAAGATTTAAGTTAATTTAATTTTTTACGAAATTGAAAAGTGACACAGGCCAAAAAATTAAATTTTGCAGGTCAGCCAAGTGAAAGCTTGTGATTTGCTAAATCTTAATATTAATGATTTAAGGAAACAGAGCTTCGACAAATATATATTTTTATATGTGCATACGTGGTATTATGGGTTCTAAATTCATTTACCTATATTACGTTAGATAAATTTAGGTAGATTTTGAAGTGTGAGCGCTTTTCAGATATTTTTTTCGACTTGTATCACTTTTGAAGTGAATGAATATTTCCCTCATGTATAAAAAATCCCATTACAGAAGTGCAATTCTCGGAAAATTACAGCGATAATTGCACTGTAGAAACCAAAGACATGTAGAAACCGAAAGAGCACGGCGATAATTGCATCATACGTATCTATGGTAATTCCATTGTAAACTTACGATCACAGCGACAATTTATAAATAACGACAAACTCAAGTGAATATATATTATTAAAAATGTCTCGATTCGGATTAAAAAAAAACGTATTTTTGCGTCTCTGTACTTTGTTTACAGTTACATGTACGTTTTTGTATTAAAAAAAGAATAAAAATGTATTTTTCTAAACCATGTCCTTATTCGGGAAATATTCCCCCGAATTACACTCGTGCATCAAAATAACCGGCTAATTTTTCATTCGAGCGTGTTGTCTTAGAAAAACTGCATTCGGTCATTTTCATATTTTGGAAAAAATATGAAAATGAACTCATGCAGTTTTTAGACAACACGCTATCATGCAAAATTATCGGTAATTTTGATGCACTTGTGCAATTACTTCCAAAAATTTCATTCAAAATTGACATTTTAATAACAAAATACTTGCTAGTCATTGTTGTGTTTAGCCAATTATATCAAAATTACGCGATAACGATAATACCACAGCTTACTGTGATAATACTGCACTAGTGCGAATTATCGATAATCAGCACATACGCAGTATTATCAGGCATACAAAAAATAACTTGGAAATATCTTAAAGTTCAATCTTAAAAGAGCACACAAAATCCATACACCTCTTAATAAAATACGACTGAAATTTTATTTTCCAAAAATAATACACATAAAATTATTTTTGCTTTTAATTTAAACAACAAATATATATTAAATTAAAATTGATTTCATTTTTTTAAGACTAGTTATTAAAGTTGTGACTATTGTGACAATGAAAGACAGAATTATTAAAATTATTTACAGCACTCGATGAACTTTCACCCGAAACAACGCTACTTGAGGCCGATGTTGAAACTAAAGAAACATTGAACACGTTCAAATCCCTATTTTCTCTCTTTTTTTTATCAACTCTTCGTGAAAGTCTTTGTCCAGTTGTAAGTAAGGTTTTATTGAATTTACATTGGGCCGTAATTTTTTTTAACTGATTTTCATTTACTCCGGTTTTTGCTAACTGCGTTACGGTAGTGGCCTGATGAAAATGATTAGTAATTTAAATTTTGTGATGTCCAGGCCAATTTTTTTAGCTGAAATGACTATTGAGAGTTCGTTCCTACCAACCGGACAGTTATTCTACTATACGCCATTTTTTGCCAGTAGTGTTAGTGAAAAAAAGACGGTTTGTCTTGATATTGCCTCCCCTTTTTGAAATCAATTTTCTGTACAGGGTGTTCACCCATAATGTCCCCCCCCTTTAACTTTGTTAATTTTTAAGCTACAAAAAAAAATAAAAAACAAAATTGTAGGGTTTTTAATGTAGTTTTTGCACACGTAAAGGAAAAAACAAAAAATTGTACAGTATACAGGGTAGATCAAAAAGAAACATTTTTTTAAATCTGGCCCCCATTTTTTATTCGATTTTTCGATTCTACATAAAATTCTAAGGATTTTTAGTATAACACACTATATGCCTATTCCTAATACTTTAGGAGTTATTGACAGTTGTCTGGTCAAGGCAAACAAACGGCAGAAAATGGAGCAAATGAATAAAATGTTGGCCGATTTCTTGGATAATTTAAATGCTGAGAGGTGAGCGCATCGGGAAAAGGATGAACGTAGAAGACAAGTGGATCGGGAAGAGGAGGAACGGAAAAACAAATAGAACAGGACGGGTTCAGAAAAATTTTCAAAAGAATGTCTATTCGATGTATTTTTGGATGCGTTGAAAGAAGAAGCAAAAGCTACAAGAACTATTAAACAGCAGCTGACACATAAACTAATGTTTGTTAGAGATGTGCCTCTCTTAAAAGAGCTCGCCAAGAAAGTTTTGATAATCGGATCGGGAGGTCTTTCAATCGGACAAGCTGGAGTATTTAATTACTCTGCATCCCAGGCTATCCAAGCTTTAAGGGAAGAAAACATCCAAACTCTCCTAATCAATCCGAACATTTCCACAGTTCAAACCTCAAAAATTCTAGCTGATAAAGTCTACTTCCTGCCTTTAGTTCCTGAATACGTAGAACAGGTTATAAGATCTGAACGGCCAGACGGCGTGCTTCTAACTTTCGGTGGTCAGACTGGGTTGAATTGTGGAGTAGAACTTCAAGAAATGGGTATATTCGATTAATAAAACTGTAAAATTCTTGGCACGCCTATTCAAGCTATTATTGAAACCGAAGATAGAAAGATGTTCAACGAAAGGATTGCGGAAATAGATGAAAAAGTCGCTCCCAGTATGGGAGTGTACTCCGTTGAAGAAGCTTTGGTTGCTGCGGAATAACTAGGACACCCAGTTATGGCCCGAGCTGCTTTTTCTTTTGGAAGATTAGGTTCAGACACAACGCCGTGTAGTTAATCCAGATCGACTCCATTCGCTGGAAGGAAAATGAAATGATCGCAGTAGCCTCGTCAGTTCACAAATAGTAAGGTAGAGCGCACAGATTATTCGATCCTTGCCAGGCACTAGATGCTTTGCAAGAGCAAGAAAATAGCCAAAAAGTTCAAGGCCTTGGAACAACTAAAAAGGCATTGGCCCAGCATATTCATCAAAAGCTACGAGAAATGGTATTTGAGTGCGAGACCTCTTAGGTGACTGAAACATTTCGAGAGAAGGTGGAAGCAATACAGGCATACTGTAATGGTTAATGGAGTCCACTTATTGTCTAGTAGTATCATCCAACCTAATGTGAAATCTGTTATTGGTTCAATCTCAAACCCACCTTGTTTTTAAAATTAGCACCAGATTTAACTTGTGAGGAAAGGAGGAACACTCTAAAATTATTAAACAGAAAGAATGCCAAATAGATGGTCTAATAGCACGACAGTGCAATTACCTTCACTGACAAGTAAACATCGGAATGAGAATGGTGAACTTAGTGGAGCGCCACTAAAAGAATCTTCTACACAAATTATATCAGAAATGAGGAAACTTACAGTTGGCATGTTATCATCGGCGTATATCGGCAGGAAAGGACGCATATGAAATGGTCTGGAGCTAGCCTGTTTCAAATTTATTCAGCTGTCGTAGATGACGGTCAGCTTATATATAGGAACTATAGTTTCTAAAATAAAACGAAAATTGGCAGAATTAATAGAAAAAAATGGTTATAAGAATATAAGTGAAGCTATTAGAAAAAAAATTCAGTAATCCTTAAACATTAAAAATATTTTATTTTGTACAAAATATATTCTCCATCGAAATGAAGGACTTTTTGAAATCTAAGTCTACTAAAATAATACAAACTGCAGAGAAAATGTCAAATGAGCAAGCTAAAAAAGAAACTTTCATTGTCGAAAAGTATTTTAAGAGAAGAAGCGTCTGTGAGAAATAGTCCTGAAAAATCGTCTCATAAATATCCGAATCCAGTAATGCTACAAGCGGACCGCTCTTCGAATGCGGGGAAACACCCAGCACTAATCTGGCTATAATATTCCCATGAACATTGGAACCAAATTTGATGGAGCTATCCAGAAGACGCTGAGAATGCTGGCGAAAATTTTAAACCTTGTATTAAGTCAAACTAATGGAACCAACTGACAAGAGAATGCTCGTGATCGCTGCCGCCTTAAAACTACACGGTCGAAAAACGCAACGATCTGATCAAAATTGACCGATGATGCTTGCAAAAAAATGAAGCACATAATTAGGTATTACTCGCCAATCGACCAAACTCTTTTAAACTGTGATACTTTACAAAGAGTGGAGCCGATTGGGTAGGAAAACATCAACTCGGAAACTGTCCGCACCGACTACGACATGTCTGACCCTTTGTATTGCGAAGAAATTACTTTCGAAGTAGTCCTGGATATAAGAAGTTATTTTATCGATGGGAGGACAGCGTCCCAATATCATTGAAATGGATCTGCACCACCAGCAAGCTAGAATGTTGGGCCCACCTTCTGATAGCATAGAAGCCTGCCCAAAGATATGGTGTATAGTATTTCAAAAACAAGTATCCCTCTGTGGATATGTATACGTATGCGGAGGGTGAACCGCCTCACTATGCGTCCACGCCGACGTATTTATGGCCCCATCCGCCCCTGGATCCCCCACGCATCTTGAGCAAGTTTCACCTATTCCGATGGGTGTACAAGAGCCGAGCCCTGTCGCACATTATTCTAAAAAAAGAAGGTCAGATGAAGACGACCAATATGGTAACAAATACGCAAAGATGAAGGACGCTAGACGATAATATTCAAGTTAGAGAAGGATTTGCCAGTAGGGAAAATCTTTGCGTGATCGAGAGGAGACTGAACAAAATTACAGCCTGCATTACGGAGCTACCAGACAGTGCCCTGGCCAAGAAACCTGACAAGCTTACCATTATACGGATAACCGTAGCGCACATGAAGACACTTAAAGGCACTGGCAATTCAAGTACTAAGTACAGGTTGTACATACATATCATAGCACCCTGCTGTTATATCCAAGTTTCTTGTGGAGTCCAAGGAAATCGACGTGGACGCTGTAGCTTACGATGAAGTTATGTTATACACCTCGGTGTCGGACGGAGTCAGTGCAACTGATCGATAAAGATAATGTGCGTAAAGTTATTTAATGGTACGTAAGAGTGTCACGATCCTTCCAAAACTACCGCAGTTTTCTTTTTCAAGATTGGTTGGAGCGGACTTTATGGTGGGAGTATGATGCGTACTGGATTTAGTATTCCCAAGAATTCTGTATTGTTATCAGTTGGAAGTTTATGCTTAATAAACTAGAATTACTTCCCAGTATGAGAGCATTGGAAAAAATGGGCTACTAGTCTGGGTACTGCTGATTTACACGGAGCATGGTGCAAATGTGATTGCAATCTCATTCTAGATCACAATATATAACATTGGGAGCGATTCGAATAACTCGAATGAGTTGAATTTTTTTGTTCAGAAACCAGTAACTTAAAATCCATCGTGTTTGCTACGAATATGCGCAGTTGATTGCCGACTTAAATTTAACCAAATCAGGTGCTTCCTTAGTCGAGGCTAGAGTGAATCTGGTGCTCTGGAATCACAAGTTAAACGTCGAAGGATATGATGGGCTATTCCTTAGCAACGGACCTGGAAATCCGCAATTGTGCCAGCAAATCATCGATCATATCAAAAGAGTTCTAAATACCTCTCAGAAGAAGCCAATATTTGGTATATGTTTGGGTCATCAGTTACTGTCGATGTTTTAAGATGATCTTTTTTCATGTGGATATTGAAACCGCGGTCACAGACATGAAGTAGCTGATCGGGACGATCAGGTTTAAGAGGGAGGCAATGTGACGGCTAGCAGCCATCCGAATGTTTTTGTTCTACCGCCGGCCGCGAAGATTCAGGAACTGTGGAATTCTCTCGATGTCTGGTCGAAAATAGAGAGGCCTCGCCTCGTCAGGAGTATTCGGGATATTTTTAAGACTGTGTAGTGTGTATAAATAGCGGAGAGAATGCGAATTGCAGTGATAAAGAATAAAGCGATTATTAGTTTTAAAATAGTAAAAGCAGTAATTTCGTCAGAACCCACGGGAAAAACGTAACACTATGAAATATACCGATTTATACCGATCGTTTCGTCATTATTTCAATGTATCATTACTGCCTTTAATAGTCCCTAAAATTGAGATGCTCTCTAGTTCTCTGATTATATCCATCTGCACGATGCTTATCAATATAATATCTGATATTTTCCAAACTTCTCAATTTCCATTACAAGCGACTAGGTATACATTAACTAATACCTTGTTCCGCACTAACAAACTTTAATTCAGTGTTTAACTTTACAAATATACACCGATTTAACGAAGCTATATAACGTTTCCCTACAGTTAATGGATATATTTTGTGCTTATAGGGCGAATGGCGTAGGATAAGTTATTCAAACATATAACAAAAATTTAGGCACATGGTAGTTAGAGGAATGATTCTAAAATATACAGATAATTAATATTATATAATAATCAAATATTTAGTCAAGTAAAATAGACAAACAGAGGTTTTTCATTGTTCGGACACATAAATACCTATATATAATACTTATGATAGTAAGAGTAAATGTATGTGATTCCACAGCTTATAACTCATCTGTTGGGGAGATATTGATTTGATTTTTGAATATCATTCTATAATATAGCTATATCGTTGGTGCAATAGAAGAAAATTATCGGAAATAATTGCACAAGTGCATCAAAATTACCGATAATTTTGCATGACAGCGTGTTGTCTAAAAACTGCATGAGTTCATTTTCATATTTTGAAGAAAGAGCCCGACACCAAAGGTGGAGGGCTCTTTTTACAAAATATGAAAATGACCGAATGCAGTTTTTCTAAGACAACACGCTTGAATGCAAAATTATCTGGTTATTTTGATGCACGAGTGTAATTCGGGGGAATATTTCCCGAATAAGGACATGGTTTAAAAAAAATAAATGTTTATTCTTTTCTTAATACAAAAACGTACATGTAACTGTAAACAAAGTAAAGAGGCGCAAAAATATGATTTTTTTAATCCGAAACGAGACATTTTTAATAATATATATTCACTTGACTTTGACGTTATTTATAAATTGTCGCTGTCATCGTAAGTTTACAATGGAATTACCATAGATACGTACGATGCAATTATCGCTGTGCTCTTTCGATTTCTACAGTGCAATTATCGCTGTAATTTTCCGAGAATTGCACTCTTCTAATGGGATTTTTTATACATGAGGGAAATATTCATTTTAACTACACCAAGGATTTTTTTAAATTTAAATAAATTCTGTCAGTGTAGTGTAATAGTATCCATAAGAGGTGTATTAATCAAATTTTAATTTAGATTAATTTTAACAGAAACCCTTTTAATACCTTGTATGAAGCTTTGCATATCGTTATATTATTCGACTCTTAATGGACACTTCTAAAGGGTTAATGGGTTAGAAAATAGGGTAGTGCGTACGAAGTGAGGGTAAACAACTTTAGAACTTTAAGTGGTTTTTCTAGTCCTGGCAACCAGGCAAAAAAAATAAGGGATTTATTCCGAAGGCCCTATTTTTCACTGGCATTTGTTGTCCTAAAAATACGAGGTAGTGTAGGTACGTACTTGCATATTATCTCGAGTATGTTAAAATTATTAGTTATATAAAATTTCATTCACCACAATTCGGAATTCACAGTAGGTATTTGAACGAAACTGAAGGAACTAACTAAAGTCGGCCAAAAGAATGAAAATCTGTTTATTGTAATTAAACAAATAGTAATAAATGTATAATAGCAATCTAGAAGTGATGTCGGTCGGGGGAGTGTAGGGCACTACATCCTCTTGTAAATAAAGTTTATAGGATTTGACGTGTACTAAATATCAAAATATTTGTCGCCATGACAAAATAATTTAAAATAAAATTATTTCAAGTTTTGCTTATGGAATTGAAATGATAGTCCTAAAATGCCAGAAAGTTACGTGGAATTCAAGTAAATAAATAGAAGATAACCGCAAAAACACTAATTTACTGCGTAAGATATTTAATA
>MU186028.1:32785-98963 GCA_016904865.1 Pissodes strobi | reverse complement strand
ATAGATCCTCCGTTTAAGACTTCATTTGTTCGGGTGAACGTCCCTTCGGTCGTTGTTTTTGAATCAGGTATTCGCACCATCAAAATATCACTTTTGCCATATCAGTGACAAAAGTGATATTTTGATAGTTACTTAAGGTGGTAGAAGAACATTTTTCAATAAAAAGCAAGCGGTCTTTGCCACTTAAAGTAGTATTTTCTCCAGTAATTATTTGGCTGACTCAATTTTTTTAGAAATACAGTCATCTAAATACACTTTTATTACCTTCGAATATCACTTTCAGCAAACTGGATCCATTATTGCCTTTTTTCCGTCATTCATATTTAAAAACGTCGCTATTCAGTATGGAATATTGGCCATTGTGTTTTTGCCAATTACCTGAGTCGTACATTTTTCTCAAGCCTAATTCACAAAAAAACCTAGAGATATCCGTTTTAAGGGACGACAGACAAGCCAGATATTTTCTGTATATATCCCAGATAGATCCTCCGGTTAAAACTTCATTTGTTCAGGTGAACGTCCCTTCGGTCGTTGTTTTTGAATCAGATATTCGCACCATCTAAATATCACTTTTGCCATATCAGTGACAAAAGTGATATTTTGATGGTTACTTGACGTGGTAGAAGAAAAATTTTCAATAAAAAGCAAACGTTCTTTGGCATTTAAAGTAGTATTTTCTCACGTAATTATTTGGCTGGCTCAATTTTTTTAGAAATACAGTCATCTAAATACACTTTTGCTTCCTTCGAATATCAGTTTCAGCAAACTGTATCCAGTGTAGCCTTTTTCCCATCATTCATATTTAAAAACGTCGCTATTCAGTATGGAATATCCGCCATTGTGTTTTTTGCTAATTACCTGAGTCGTACATTTCCCTTAGCACGATTCACAATAACTTAGAGTAATCTGTTTTAGGGGACCCACGAGCCAACATGTGAACATCTTTTTGGTCTATGTTTTTGAATCAGGTATTCGCACCATCAAAATATCACTTTTGCTACTGATATTCATAAATATCATTTAAACTAAGTAATATTCATCCCGGCGGCATGCCCCAGCAATTCTAAATGTAAGCACGACCTGAAAAAGAAAAACCGTACTTAATTTAAACTGCTGGCCATTTGCTTTCGAGCAAGGAAAATTTCGCCTAAATTTAAAATTAATATTTTCTTAACCAGACTTGATATCCATCTCTGGTTTTTAACGGTTAATAGATTTATTCCTTAAGAGAAAATTTCCAATGTTGGATTTTTTAAAACTGTCAAAAAAAATTATATACAGGGTGTCAAAGAAGACGATGATTTTTGCTCCAATTTCAATAGCATGTAACTTTCATAATAATTTTTTTTTTAATTTTGTCACTGTACATCAATTGAATCGCTGGTTCATAACAAAGAATATCTGTCAAATTTTTGATATCTGCTATATTTTAAGAGATACCGATTTTTTTGTAGAACCTTGCTTTTTATTCAACTTGTAGATAGACCACACTGTGCGTTGTATCGTGCAAACCTTGTAAGTGATTATTATACCTTACGAGAAGCTTGTTTATGCTCAATAAAAAATTTGTACCTTAATGTTGTGATGTGCAGTGGCGTACTTAAAATCACTTATATGTCTATGGTTTATCAGTATCTCACAATGTTTCATGATTGTTTTGTATTAGAAAGTACTTGCTCGCAAAATCAAACACATCAAACCAGTGATATTTAATTGTAAGGGTTTTCAAAACAAGTTTAATTTTAGGAATAGGTAGTGTGTATTAGATATAAATAAATAATTTTTTTTCAAAAATTAAATTAAAAAATTATAATTTAAAACAGAAAATTGTAAAATATACATGTAGATACAGTGCAATATTAAAAAATAAAAAAATAACGAAAAAACTTGCTTAATCTAGAGGCGAGTACTTTCCAATACAAAACAATCGGGAAAAATTGTGAGATACTCATAAACCATAGTATAAGTGATTATAAGTACGCCCACTGGACATCACAATATTTAGGTACAATTTTTTTACTGAACATAAACAAGCTTTCCGTAAGGTCTAATGATAATTACCTATAAAGTTTGCACGATACAACGCACAGCGGGGTCTAGTTACCAAAAAGTTGATAAAATCAAGGTTTTACAAAAAAAAAATCAATATCTCTTAAAATCTAGCAGACATCAAAAATTTGACATACTACTTTCTTTGGTATGGACCAGTGATTCAATTGACGCACAGTGACAACATTTTTAAAAATTTTTGTGAAAGTTACATGCTATTGAAATTGGAGCAAAAAGTCACAGTCTCCTTTATAATTTTATTTAAAGTTTTATAAATCCAACATTGGGGAGTTTTTCTTAAGGGATAAATCTATTAATCATTAAAAACCGTAGGTCGATATCATGTCTGGTTAAGAAAATATTTAGTTTTAAATGTAGGCGAAATTTTTCTTGGTCGAAAGCAAATGGCCAGCAGTTTATTTCGCCAACCCTGTGTCTCATCTATATTAATGACCTGCTGACCGAAACCAATAATCCTGTTTACAGTTTTATAGATGACACTACTATTGTCTCACAACTTAGACCAGAAAAACCTTGACCAGTGACTGAGACTTATCACCGCAGACAGATTACGACAATTAATCAAGATCTAGAGAAAGCTCGAACTAGTAACGACAGCAATTTGGTTCAGTTCGATGCAGCAAAATCCCAAACAGCCACCTTCACCAAGAAAACCAATACGGCGGGCCCTGACATCGTTATAGCAGGTTCGACTATTCCTTCATCCTCGTCAATCGGACTACTGGGTGTCTCGGTCAACAGCAATATGTCCTGGCATGTCCACGTTGCTAACATCGCAAAATCAGCCTCGCTTGGTATGATATTTCGCAACAAAAACTATATATATCGCAGCAAATTCTCTTGCTCTACGAAACGCAAATAGGACCGTGCTTAGGTGTGCCACACCTACGCATATCCTAAACCTGCTGGATTACATTCAGAAGAGAGCTGTGCGTCTCGTCGGTGACCCATGACCTGGATAGTCTTGAACACTGCAGACTAGCGGTCGAGATCTCCCAGTTTTACAGATATTTTTACGGCAGATGTTCCCGTGATTTGGCCCGCCTTATCCCGCCTTCAGCAACGCCTGGCAGATAGTTTCAACAGACGGCAAAAGAGCGCATCCCTTCGTCATACAACTGGAAACACCTAAAATGTCGCTTTACTAGAACTCCTTTGTCTGTCGCACTGCATCACTGGGGAACTCACTACCAGGACATCTGATTCCCCCTAATTACAAGCTAAAACTATTCAAGAACCATGTCACTCAACATCTTCGTTGAGTGCGATCCTTTTAGAATGCGTTCCACTGTCATAAAAAAAAACAAAATATCATTTTGTATGTCTGCAATAAACTTATTCATATCTTCTCATGAAAAAGTATTAGCTTTCTTGGCGAATCATTCAGCAGATTTCCTTTTTTAAAAATTCCACTAATTTAGGATACGTAATTTCGATATTATCTTTAATTTGGAGTTTGGATCGCTACACACTTCAAACTGGCGCAGATAATACTATATTTCAATATTGAAATATCTTTAATTTAAATAATTAAAGCTTTTTTTATTACCATACCACTTGTTTAAATGGGAAATTTTTATTATTATACACAAACTTTAATTAGGTACTTCCCTTAATTCTTCTTTACCGAAGAATATATTGAAAATTAGGCGTCTCTTTTCTTATGAAAAGGAAATTAACCATACAATTATGTTTCCGTCAGGAGATAGCATTGCCTACCTTATTGTTGTGAAATTTAATATCTACACAATATACGAAAACTTTTAAAACATTACAGAAAAAAAGAGGATACAAAGATGTGCACGTTCTAACGAAAATAAATGGCGAATGGGATTCGCATTCTTTTAATTTGTTTAGCTTTCACTTAATATGTCTCACTATGCGCACATGTTAAAGCTTTTCATTTCGGTTTGAAATTTGAAAGAATCTAAATTAAATTATACATTTTATGTATAACGTTTTCTTTTTTTTTGCAGTATATTGGTATGTTGGATATTCCAAGACCGACGAGTAGGGTGGAAATTGTTGCTGCCATGCGCCGAATACGGGTAAGAATTTATTATTTTAATTTTTCTCCTTCGGTCCATGAGTAATAAAAAATACTCTCTATACTAAATATATGAGTAGAAATTGCACTTCGATGGTGTGAAAAACTTGTTTGATATTTTTCTATCTTGGTGGTTTTCTGATTTTATCACTGATCAGGAACCTATAGGAATGATAACAAAATGTAATTTTAATTTTTAATTTTCTCATATTTCCAATTCGTATGCTCGCTGACCATTGGATTCTTTCTTCAGATGTATTACCGATGGATTTAACTTATTTATTGAACATGGAAATAAATTGCTGTGGCAGACTGATGCCTAGAAATCTGTCGTTATGAGTAGTTCACTATCAAATTAGAAATATATTATTAATGTGCCTCACAAACCTAAGAAGCTATCACTTCCACTAGAGAAAAGCCAATTAAAATTTGACGAAATCTAAGGCTATAGAAATGTTTGTTCAGCTATTGTATTTTTGGCATATTCAAAAGTATTTCTAGAAATTTTTGAGAACAAAATAACAAAACTGTTAACTTGTTGTATGTGCTAAAATGATGAACTACATGAAGTCCAACACAGGCAATCACAGCAATTCTGCGTAATACTGCAGATAAAAAATTTGTTATGCTCTGTATATTAATTTTTGTAACATTATAAATGCTTCTTTTACCATAGTGTGTTGTACTACTAGACACATTTAAACTACTAATTAATTATCACCCTGTCCTAAGTTTGAAGTTTAACTTAAAAAATATTGTATAAACATTCAAGTTAAATTATAAACAACGCGAGTGAACAGTTTGGGCAATTACGAACTCTAAAGTTGCAATGGTTAACAGATTTTATGATATAAATAGTCAAGCGGCCCATCAGTCCGATAGGCTTTTGTCTCTCACCTATTCCGCTTTCACCTACCAGGGGCTTTAATCATATCCTTCCTAATCTTCAGACCCAACTCAGGAAGTGCAGTTCACAAGAACGTACTTCTTGGTGGACACCCGCCTAATAAGTATTAAAGTCGAATCTACGATAGATCTGTCAAAATTCTGAGTCAAGTGATATTCAAAGTTAAGTGCCTTAAAGTGCTGAGTGAAATTAAGATAAACTAAGAACTTTAAATAATTGTCTTATGAAATAACCAAACCTAATCATAAATTACAACACAACACCGCGCTTAAAGGAGTTTATTATAATACAGGGATTTAAACCTATAAACAGTTCAAATCATACCTCAACCGAAAGCACATGCGTGTTTTAGTAGTCGAATGTAGTGTAAACTTATTAATTTTTTAACCAATAGACGTTGTTATTGTTTTACCGAACTATCTTTTCTCACCTTACGTAGATCGATCAGAGCTATATAACCTGCACGCCATCCAAGTCGTGACTGCATGGATAACTAGTCGTAACAATAGTAAGAGGAGCATCTATAACGTGTATCATATGGAAAACATATAATAATCATAGATTTAGATTAAGTTAGCCTAGAGATGCAATTAATAAATCTTAGGAAGAGTCTGTCGATAATATTGTTCATAAAAACATAAAACAAATATCTAAATTTGATAAATTATAATAACTCTAAAAAAAGACGATTAAGATCATTTTCTTTCAGGTTATCTCCTTTCTACTAATAGCTATTTATTACTGCTTTACATTTAGGTACTCTACTGAGAATAATATCGTTTTTCTTGCATCTTCGTTTTATAGATGTATTATTCTCATATTCACTGGAAAATCGACTACACCCGTTTTTTCAGACTTTTTTCTCTGTCGTAACGAAAAGAGATATACCCATCTTCTTAGAAAGTCGTTCGAATGCAACCTGTCCAAAAAAGGCAAGAGAACCACGCTCTCAAACTATCGCCCAATTGCCCTGCTTCCCATAATCCCCAAAGTCATGGAACGTGTAGTCAATCAGCAAATACGTCGAGAACAACACAATAATCAGCGATAATCAATACGGATTTCGCAAAGAGAGATCGGCAGGAGATATATTGGCCAATGGCGCTCATATATGGAGTAGGGCAATTGAAAACTATGAAGAGTCTCGAGCGATTGCGTTGGATATTTCGAAGGCATTCGACAGAGTTTGGTATGACGGATTGCTCAACAAACTACTGTCCTTCGGCCTGCCAGGCCTCTCTATGCAGCTGGATGCCAATTTCCTTAAGAACCAATCCCTGCACGTTGCAGTTGATGGCCACATCTCAGACACATTCACTATTAAAGCGAGCCTCAGGGCGCAATACTAACAACAATCTCCCAATTTAGATCAGAAAAACCTTTACCAGCGACTGGGACCTATCACCGCAGACAGAAGTAGATTACGACAATTAATTAAGATCTGGAGAAAGTTCAAACCTGGGGCGACAGGAATTTCGTCCAATTCAATGCAGCAAAATCCCAAGCAGCCAGGCTTACCAAGAAAGCCAATACGGAGGGTCCTGATATCATTAATGGCAGGATCGACTATTCCTTCATCCTTGTCAATCGGACTACTGGCTGTCTCGCTCAACAGCAATATGTCCCGGCATGAGCACGTTGCTAACATCGCAAAATCAGCGTCGCCAAAGCTTGGTGCGCTATTTCGCAACAAAAAAACTTTATACCCCACATCAGCTGCTCTTGCTCTATAAAGCGCAAATAAGGCCGTGCTTAGAATGAATATTGCTTACACATCCGGAGTGCCGCACCTAAGCACACCCTAAAGCTGCTGAATTCCATTCAGAAGAGAGCTGTGCGTCTCGTCGGCGACCCGGAGTTGACCCAGGATCTGGGTAGTCTGGAACACCGCAGACATGGTGGCCGAGATATCCCTGCTTTACATATGTTTTTACGGCAACGCCTGTTCGCTTTTCCTAATTTGCACGAACATCCATTCTTATTTTTTTTCTAGCTTTTCAACCTTGTAGTCCCAGTTAGTATCTATCTTTCTTTTGCTTTGTTAAGCCTTACCAAGTTCCCTGTTTTTTTTTTTTTTTTATTTTGCAAGTAGGTTAGATCTTGCCTTAAATAAACACGTCTGCTTTTTCTGGATGGTCTTCGGTTGCTGTGTTCCTCATTTTCTACCTCTTCCACATTTTCAATTTGATTTCTTATCCCGCTAAGATTGGCGTTCTCCAAATTTGAAGTTTTGGCAGTATTGCTTTCAGAAAGTTCTTCAGGTAAGCATGCATCAGATTCGTCTAAATCAGATTCAAGTTCATAATTTTTTGCTTGTGGTTATAATTGACTTTCCTCAGAACAGCAAATTCTTTCAATTTCTGTTGCCTCAGTTGTAATAATAATTCGATTATTATGTTCAAGATTTCCCGTTCCTTGCTTCTCATTTTGGTCTCCGTCCTCTAGACTTGTTTCACCTATCCTTTCCAGACCCATTATGACAATATCACTCGCAACTGGAATGAAGTCAAATTTTTAATGAAAGTATTTAAGGATTTTATTAACACTTATTAGTGAATAAATTATTTTAATTTTGTGCAATAAATATAAAAAAAATGTGTACCTTGCAATTGCATGGAAAAGTCAGTTGCATTAGAAGAATGGTCTAGCCTTTGTAACTAACCATCTTCTATTACAACGCACTTCCTAATAATGTTGTCTGTATTGCAATGGTCGTCATAAGTTAGGTCATTATTTAATGCTAAAATCATTTCGTGACATGATTTAAATCTGCAGAAAAATTTATTTTTCATCTGGGGTCATGGTATATGTATAACAATTCAAAATAATAACAGTATAAGTTACTGGATTTTTAAAAAATATAATTACAATTGAAAATGCACCAGATAATCAATTCTCATTAATATTAACGCTACGTTATGTAGTTATACATTTTCCATATTATTTGTAAAACACAAAATAAGTTCAAAGGAAAAATGTGTAACTCCAACGTATTTTTTAAACGAATATTTGTCTAAATTAGATTTTGGTTCCACTTTGATTTTAGGTATAAACTATTATGGATACACTTTATTTATAATCACCCAACACTTATTATGTTATCAAAAACTTACACAAAATACTGCCTAGAGCTAACAAGCTCAAGTCAGGTCATGGAACAACAGTGGGAACTAAGGGAGTTACACATATTTCATTTACAAATTTAATAATAGCTCACTGGAGTTAGGTAGATGTCTGTTTTACAAGCTTTTTAAACTTCCAATTGTATGCGACATACACAAATTTCTACAGTTATAGGTTTTGCATTATGCTAATAGATGGAATTTAAATCTAAAAATTAACAAAATGTGGAATTACACGTTTCAAGTTTCGCCGACGATATACATATTTTTCGGTTTAAGCTTATGGTAGTATTTAGCTTCTATTTGCTGTTCGCAAATTATTCTTCTATTTCGTAGAGCACAAATAAATAAACCACTTATAGAAACTGCAACAACTTATCTTGTCATACATTTATTTTCCTTTTCAGTACGAGTTTAAAGCAAAGGGGATTAAAAAGAAAAAGGTGACAATAGAAGTTTCAGTGGATGGAGTGAAAGTAATCCTGAGAAAGAAGAAAAAAGTAAGTTCCTTTCTTTGCTCCTTAAAATGGCTTTAATTTTCTAAGTGCAATAAAAAATATAGGAAGATGACATACTGCAACTACTATAACATATAAAGAATGCTTTATTTATCTCAATTATAGTATAATAAAGAAATATCCTTCAAATGAACTGAGATGCCGTGCCAAAATAAATATGCTGATTCATATGTATGCTGCACTGATTTTTTACTTCTACCGATATTCACAACATATATCTAATATAGTGCTTATATTGAAAGTACTGTAATGGTAAGAAATGCCATGTTTAGGTTAGACTGCAACAACTGCTACAAAAACTTGATCACGGAATGGCGTTGACCTGCAAACATGCATCACGTTTTTAAGAAAACACCCTATCCAGATTTCCTAAAAAGTTAACCAAAAGGTTAAGCAGCTTTAAGGGAAATTCAAAAATTATATTGTCGGTTCTTATGGTCAACAACTCATTAAAAACTAACGCCAAAGCTCTGTCCGGTGACGTCATTACTAGAAGATCAAGAAGTTTACGGTGTTATTTGCGCATCTTCATTTCCGCGGTTATTTTAGGAAAAAAATACGCTCAAACGCTTGAAAAGGTCTTCATCTCAAAAAAAGAAAAAAATTCTCAGTTAAAGTCGGAATTATATAGCCATTTATAGTTGCGTCATCCAGGTGAGAAAAACGTATGGCTTAGATATTTTTTCCAATCAATATTAGGTTAGAAAATTTACTATCGCATTCAGAAGTTAATAGAGGGTTATGTTTTTTATACGTTCAGATATTAACAAATGATGATTTAGCAGTATATTATACTTCTTACTTTCGTCTATGTACTTTCAATCTCAAAAAATAAAAATAATCTTGTAGTATTTATTTATTTATTAACAAACTTAATATCAATTAACAATTATTATTATGATTAATCATGAATAATGAACAAACGCAGATGATAATTTGAAATATATTGGCTTTTTTTCAACTGGAAAGGCAACAAGTTCGAAACTGAATCGCACATCAAATTGAGAATGTGATACAACGAGCAATAGATGTAACAAAACTGAGCTTGCAAGAATTGTGAATAATAGGAAGAATGTAATAAAACAATTTTGAAATACATACTGACAATTTAATTTACTTGTTCATGAAAGAAAATACTGCCTTGTTAATTATGTTAACACATCAAAATGAAAATACCAATCCAAAAAATGAGACATACAAACTCAAAAAAAATCACTTGCCAAGTTAATGTAAATGGAGCGATATGATTGAATACTTAAATGGGGATCATAAATAAATTTTGCAAGAATAAAACAGCTTAATCAGTCTCGTCTCGGAACGTATTATACGACGACGTAATGATGATAAGGATAATCTGTTATGCTGACGACATCATAGTAATTGTTACTGCTACGACAATCTTAGAATCCATTGAAAGAGGCAATGCAGCTCTTTATGCAATAAATCCGTGGATGGATGCGAACAAGCTTCAGGTGGCGCCAGATAAAACAAACTGTTTAGTGTTTGGGTGGAGTTATAAAAACAGGAGGCAGATTGTCTTCAATTTCAACTCGAATATTCTTATACCTCAAAAGACCCTAAAATATCTGGGTGTTACGCTTGACTATAACCTGCTGTTTACTCCACACATCAACGAGGTTCTGAACAAGGCCAACAATATTCACCGAGCCTTCGAAGCTATTCTTCCGAACATAGGAGGTCCTTCCAGTATTATGTTATTTTATATAGGAACGCAGGGCGGAAAAAATATCACGCGGATATATGAAGTAAAATATATTTTAAAGTGTAAACGGTACAAGAACAAGTTGAATAAAAATATACGATCTTAAATCTTAAAAAGCGAAACAACTACTACTCATAAACCTCACAGCGGAAAGGCGTGATGCTTTCAAAATAACAGATTACATTTTGTCAATTAAGCAAAAGCTAATCGGGCACATATTGCCGCTGTATGCGTCGGTAAAAGATAATAATCACCAAGGATATTGACTGCATTATCTAACATTCTCCCTCAATATCATAGGTGAGAAATAAAAATACTTAATCCTAACAGCCTTCTTAAAAATAATTACAGACTGACAAGCCTAGCCATTTATTGAATATTTAGTTTATTACAAATAAATTTATGCTTTTTGGAGCTCAGTGACCTTGTCAGCATATCTGCGACCATTTCAGTTGTCGGCTGATACAAAAGCTGCATATCATTATTTTTTATTTTGTCTCGGATAAAATGATACTTTAGATGTATATGCTTAGTGCGTTTATGAAAGGTTTGATTTTCAGATCACTTTATCGCACTTTGATTGTCATTATAAATATTGAAAGCCACATTGAGATTTAGGAAATTACAAGAATCATTTTTACTAAATAATTCAGAACATAATGATTTTAAATAGATTGACTCTTTTGCAGCTTCGCAAATCCCAATATATTCAGCCTCTGTTGAACTTAGAGCGATTGTGTTTTGTTTACGACTTTCCCATGACACAGGACCACCTGCTAATGTAAATATATAACCATAAAAAGATTTTGTATCAATTATATTGTTTGCCCAATCAGAATCCACAAAGCCGATTACGGGATTTTTTGATTTTTGAAATACAATTCCCTGATTTTGTGTACCCTTCAGATATTTTAGAACTCTCTTAGCCCCCAACCCAACCAGTGATCTTTAGAGTGATTGATACTGAACTGCAAATGAAATATCCGGTCTTGTACAAACTGCAAGATACATCATCGGGCCTATAATTTCTTGATAAGGTGCGTCATAAAATTCACCCTTAGAAGGAAATTTTTGATTTTGCTCTAAGGGAGCACCGACAGTTTTACAATTTGTCATTTCAAATTTATTAAGCAATTTTTGAATGTACTGTTCTTGGCTAATTTTTATTTTACCTTCTGAACGATTTCTTTCGACTTTCATGCCTAACATATGCGATATTGGACCAAGATCTTTGATGTGAAAATTTTTATGTAATTCCTCTTTTAAGCGTTGTGCCTCGATTTTATTGTTATAAAAAACGAAAAAGTCGTCAACATAAAGTGCTACAATAACAATAGTTTCTGTTGAAATATTGAAAAATATGCACCGCTCTATTTTTGATTGCACATAATTTAACTTTAGAAGTACATTCTGAGCCTTTTCGTACCATAATTTAGCTGATTGCTTTAGGCCATATATAGCCTTTTTAAGTAGACATACTTTATCTTCTGAACCTTGCTCAACAAAACCTTCCGGTTGACTCATAAAAATTTCCTCATCAATATCGCCATTTAAGAAAGCGGTTTCTACATCTAGATGATCTGTTTCTAAGTCTAATTCGACAGTCATAGCTAATAATAATCTTAAATTGCTAAACCTAATTACCGGAGAAAAGGTTTCAAAGTAGTCTATACCATATTTTTGGGTGAAGCCCTTAGCTACAAGCCTTGGTTTATAGGTTGCTATTTCTCCGTTTTGGTCTTTTTTAACTTTAAAAACCCATTTATTTTTAACAATATTTTTATTAGTGGGTTTATCGACTAGTTCCCAAGCATTATGAGTTTTAAAAGCATCAATTTCATTTTTAATAGCCTGACGTCATTCGGTGCTTCTAGAACTTGACAGTGCTTCAGTTATAGTCGAAGGTTCTAAATCATTGGATACAGATAACATAGCGAAATTTGAATCATAATCTAACATACATTCACCATACCTTATTGGTTGCTGTCTTATACGTCTAGGATACCTAGTTTCAGCCATAGTTTCACTATCACTTAATTGCCCTTCACTATTTTCACACACTTCACTATTTTCTTCTTCTGAGTCATTGGGCTCAGCCGGTTGTTCTGGAGTTTCAGGTAGCTGATGATCGAAGTCTTTATGATCTGCTGGCCATAAACAAGTAATTCCTGGATCCGTTGATAAGATGGACGTATTCTTGATTTCGAAGTCCATAAAACGGTTTTCAAAAAACTCAACATCCCTTGCTATTTTGATGGTATGTTTCTCTGAATCTAGAAGTCTATATCCTAAACTAGTATCTGAATAGCCGACGAAAATATATTTTTTTCTCTTTTCGTCGAGCTTTCTTCTATTAATGTCAGGTATATGAGCAAATGCATGGCATCCAAATACTTTTAGGTGGCTAAGATCAACCTTTTTACCTGTCCATTTTTCTTCAGGTGTTGCACCCCGTATTTTCTTTGCTGGTGAACGATTAATGAGATATACAGCTGTATTGGCAGCTTCAGCCCATAATTCTTTAGGGCTTTTTGCATCACTTAGCATTGAACGAACTTTTTCAAAAATAGTACGATTGTAGCGTTCTGCAACGCCATTTTGTTCAGGACTGTAGGGTATTGTGAGCTTGTGTTTTATACCATGATCCTTTAAAAAGTGTTTTAAACGTTCATTACAATATTCACCCCCGTTATCTGTTCGCAATACTTTTATTTTTCGTTCAGCCTGATTCTCCACCATAGAACAAAATTCCTTAAATATATCGGAAACTTCGTCTTTTGACTTTAAAAAATAACAGAAAATTTTTCTACTCTGGTCATCTATTAAGTTAAACAGTATATCTTGTACCACCCCAAGATTCTACTTCCATTGGGCCTACGAGATCTGAATGAATGAGATCCAATTTATTTTGAGCCACCCCCCTTATCTTTTTTGTAGGGAAAAGGTTTTCTGGATTGCTTACCTTTTATACAGCTCTCGCAAAAATCAGGTTCCTTATTTTCACTGTAACTTATTCCAGTAGCTAAACCATTTTTTAGAAAATTCATGCTTACGTGGTTAAGATGTCCCAGTCGTTTGTGCCATAATTGTTGCGAATTATGCACTGTCACTACGTTGGCGGCTTCCGAGGATATGTCCAATTTATATAAGCCATCCACATGAAGCCCTGTAGCTATAGGTTCTCCCTTAACGGCACAATGGTCACTGTCCAAGATTTTACACCCATCATTGTCAAAAAAACACACAGAAACCTTTAGAAACCATTGAGTTTACAGATAGCAAGTTTACCGACAGGTTTGGAACATATTTTATTTCTGAAATGTCCGTTTCAATATGGCTCGATTTTAATTTTACGGCACAGGTTCCTGTTCCTTTGATATATAGTTTGGATCCATTTGCTACTGTTATTGATTGTCCTAGGTTCTGGTCCGTCAGGTTTGATAGGTCAATATTTCCTGTCATGTGGCTAGAAGCCCCACTATCGATATACCAAGCCGACTCATTCATATTTACACCTAGAGCAGCAGCGAACAAACAGTTTTTGCCTCCGTGAGCATTGTTTGACTTCTTGGATTTATTCGATGCGTTTTCGTTACTTTTACTTGAAGTACTTTCCTTGTTTTGTGGGCACTGATTTTTGTAGTGGCCTTTTTGTTTGCAGCCCCAGCACCATGGAGGTTTCTTATATTTTCTGACAGCTAATGCAGAATCACTTTCATGTCTACCATTTTGCCATTTTTTTTATCTTGTAACAGCTTGGTTTTTACAAAATCTGCGGTTATATCAATGCCAGAATTTTCGAGGGCCATAACCATAGGTTCATATTCCTTAGTAAGACCTTGCAGCATAAGAACACCTATGAATTCATCATCTAAGGGCTTACCTATGGACGTTAATTGTTGTGAAAGAGCCATGACTTCGTTTACATAATCCTCCATATTGGTAAAATTTGACAACTTTATTGAACACAAATTCCTTAAGAGGGTCAGTCGTCTATAAAGACCTTTATCTTCAAATGCTGTCTCCAAGGCTGTCCGTGCTTCTTTTGCTGTCTTTGATTGCATAATATGGGGGTAAGTAGACTTGTCAACAGAAAGGATTATTTTTGATAAGGCTTTTTCTTCTTTCCTTGTCCGCGCATTAGCGTCATCTGTTGTTGCCCATTGTTCACCAATACAGTTCCAAAGTCCATCCAATTTTAATAAGGCTGTCATCTGGAACTTCCAGTCGGTATAATTTTCCCGACCTCGTAGTTTTTCGACACTTGTCCCGATGTGCAAGTTATCGTTACCGGATATTTTATTTTTATTTTTAACACTTTAACGTGTAACCCGAACGATCGCGTATTAAGCGTAACTGCACAACTATACCGATTTTATTTAAGAGTCGCTGCCTTGACCTTCCAGTCCGTAATCCTGTATATAGCACCAATCTGGAGTAAAGGCGCAGATATTAAAAGGAACGTTGCCAAACTTATTTCCTACCAACGAAAAGTTGCCCTTAGATGCATAAGCGCCTATCACACAGTTTCGGCCGACGCAGCTGTTCTACTGGCGGGATTAGTGCCAATCGTCGGTCTCATAAAAGAACGAACGAGAATATATAGGAGAAGAAAAAGCATGGGAGAGGAAATAAACGAGGAGGACACTGTAAAAATTCAAAAAGAAGAGAGAAACATCACTATGGAAATGTGGCAAGAAGAATGGCGAACAACACAAAACACTGCGGCATGGTCCAGAAGGCTAATACGGGATATTAATATGTGGATGGAACGCAATTTCGGTGACGTGACATATCCAATCACTCAATTCCTGACAGGACACGGATGTTTTGCATCGTATCTACATAGGTTCAAGAGACGGGAAAGTCCAGCGTGCATGTACGGTGATACCGAAAATGATACTGCGGAACATATGCTGTTTGAGTGCGATAGGTTTCATACTTTTAGAGTGGCTGCAGAAACTGCAGTCGGTGTGCGCCTAAGACCGGAGAATCTAATAGAGACAATGATAAAATCCCGTGCAAACTGGGAAACAATAAGTCGCATGATGAAGAGAATGGTAGAGACGAAGGAAAAAGAGGAGAAGGAACCAGCAGTGGAAGTCTAAACCGGCACGACAACTCCTGTCCCGAAGTTGATATTTTCTTCGAAATGGTGCCGGGACAGGCAGCTGGAGACCAACAGAGGAAGAGGGTTTTAGTCGATCGCTTCGGCGGAGTCCGACACTCCCCATGGTCGCCAGAATGGCCCAACAATATCTTGAATTTAAATGCAGCTAATACCAATGACCATGGGGGTGCATAGATAAGCATTTCCTAAACCTCTATAAAAAAAAAGGTTTGGGTTAGTTAAGAGTCAAATGGGAGCTTGTTTCTTACATAACTCAGATTAATTAAGAGAATACCATGCGTAGTGTACTTCTTCTGTTGGGTTAATTTTGGTTTTCTGTTAGGGAGTTGGGCAAGCGCGTAGCGCGCTTGACTCAATACGCTTATTTGATTAATTAAAGTTAGTTTCGACTATTTTGGGATAGCGAAGAGAGCAGCGCACTTAGCGCGCTTATCTTTTACCCCGGATAATTAGGGTTAATTTTGCTTAGTCTGGGTCAGATTTTGTAAGTCTGGGTTAGTTTTGGTTGGTCTGGGTTAGTTTTGGTTAGTCTGGGTTATTTTTGGCTAGTCTGGGTTAGTTTTGTTTAATCTGGGTTAATTTTGGTTAGTCTGTGTTAGTTTGGATTAGTCTGGGTTGGTTTTGGTTAATTTGGTTTAGTGTTGCTTAGTTTGGGCAAAGTATATGTAAACTAGTAAGTTCACTCAGCGGTAAATCCTTTGATGTAATTCTGCCACATTCTTTTATATCAAGTGACAACTGGAGATGACCGATGCGCTGCGTAAGTGTCCGATTGATTCGCGTGGCTTTCTCTAGTCAGAGATGTATTTAGGAGATTGTATGGACTCGTACCGAAAGACCTACTGAATGCCGGCCGGTGAAAAATCAAGTGAAACTGAGCAAAGTTGTAAAAATATTCTCATAGAAGGAAATTTGCTATACGGGGTGTCATTTTTAGGTGATACCACTGTTGCTATCTCAGAATCTAACAAGAATTTAACAACACTGCAAATCGATCTTGAAAAGGCATCAATAATGGCAACTTTCTAATTTAATCAACTTTGTAGCTTTGACCGTTTCAAAGATAGCAATAATAGTGGATTACCTAATATATATTTAAAAATATATATAATAATATAATAGTTCGGAATCTCATTTTTACTACACTTCTTTGGTTTCATGAAAGTGATCGTTATGACATGGTTTATGTTTTCGTCTCGCGTTACGGCTTTTTTGTATCGTTGATTGGACGACTAACCAAAACTAACCAAATCTATCAAAATTGGTTGTACCGTATCGGCACCGGCACCGGTTCAAATGACTACAATAAGCTGAGACTAAGTGAAACTAACCAAAACTTGATTCGACGATTAACCAAAGCTAACAAAATCTATTAAAATTGATTATAACGTATCGTAACGGGTTCAAATTACTAAAATAAGTTGATACTAACTGAAACTAACCGAAAGTTGAATGGAGGACTAACCCAAACCTATTCAAATTAATTATAACGTATCGGAACAGATTCAAATAATTAAAATAAGTTGAGACTAAATGAAACTAACCCAAAGTTGTTGACGACTAACCCAAACTAACAAAATCCATTAAAATTGATTTGAATGTATTCTGAAAAGCTTGAAATGACTAAAATAAGTTGAGAATAAGTGTAGCTAACCGAGAGTTGATTGAACTACTAACCCAAACTAACCAAATCTATCAAAATTGATTATAACGTATCGGATGACTAAAAGAATTTAAGACTAAGTGAAACTAACCGAAAGTTTATTGGAAAACTAACTTAAACTAACCAAATCTATTAAAATTGATTATAATGTATCGGAACCGCTTTAAATGACTAAAATAAGTTAAGAATAAGTGAACTAACGGAAAGTTGGTTCGACCACTAGCCCAAACTAACCAAATCTACTAAAACTGATTATAACGTGTTGGAACCGATTCAAATGACTAAGGTATAAGTTAAAACTAAGTGAAACTAACGGAAACTTGATTCGACAATTAACCAAAACTAACAAAATCTAATAAAATTGATTATAACGTATCGTAACGGGTTCAAATTACTAAAATAAGTTGATACTAACTGAAACTAACCCAAAATAGATTGGAGGACTAATCCAAGCTAACCAAATCTATTAAAATTATTTATAACGTATCGGAACCGCATTAAATAACCAAAATAAGTTGGGAATAAGTGAAACTAAACGAAAGTTGAATCGACAACTAACCCAAACTAACCAACTCTATTAAAGTTGATTATAACGCATCGGAATCGGTTCAACTGATTGAAATAGTTAAGACTAAGTGAAACAAACCGAAAGTTAAATCGAGGACTAACCTAAACTAACCAAATCTATTAAAATTGATTATAATGTATCGGAAACGCGTTAAATGACTCAAATAATTTGAGAATAAGTGAAACTAACCGAAAGTTGGATCGACGACTAACCCAAACTAACCAAATCTATTAATATTGATTATAACATATTAGAACCGCTTTAAATGATTGAAATAAGTTGAGAAAAAGTGAAACTATCTGAAAGTTGAATCGACGACTAGACCAAAGTAACCAAATCTACTAAAATTGATTATAAAGTATCTGAACCGGTTCTAATGACTAAAATAGGTTGAAACTAAGTGAAACTAACCAAAGGTTGATTGAACGACTAACCGGATTAGGTTGGTTAGTTCGGGTTAATCGTCGAGTCAGCTTTCGGTTAGTTTCACTTAGTCTCAACATATTTCAAATATTTGAACCGGTTCTAAGACGTTATAATCAATTTTAATAGATGTTATTAGTTGGGTTAGTCACCAAATCAACTTTGGGTTAGTTTCTCTTAGCCTTAACTTATTTTAGATATTTGAACCGGTTCCGATACGTTATAATGATTTTATTACATTTGGTTAGTTTGGGTTAGTCGTCGATTGAACTTTCGGCTAGTTTCACATAGTCTCACCTTATTTTAATTATTTGAACCGGTTCCGTTACGTTATATTCAATTTTAATAGATTTGGTTAGTTTGGGTCAGTAGTCCAATCAACTTTCGGTTAACTTCACTTATTCTCAACTTATTTTAGCCATTTGAAGCAGTTCCGATACGTTATAATCAATTTTAATAGATTTGGTTAGTTTGGGTTAGTGTTCAATTAACTTTCGGTTAGTTTCACTTATTCTCAATTTATTTTAGCCACTTGAAACGGTTACAATACCGACGTTATTATCGATTCTAATAGATGTGGTTAGTTTGGGTTAGTCGTCGATTCAACTTTCGCTTACTTTCACTTATTCTCAACTTATTTTAGTCATTTAAAGCGGTTCCGATACGTTATAATCAATTTCAATAGATTTGGTTAGTTTGGGTTAATCGTCGATTCAACTTTTGATTAGTTTCACTTTGTCTCAACTTATTTTAATCATTTGAATCGGTTCTGATACGTTATAATCAATTTCAATGGATTTGGTTAATTTGGGTTAGTCATCCAAACAACTTTCATCTAGTTTCATTTAGTCTCAACTTATTTTAGTTATTTGAACCGGTTCCGATACCTTATAATCAATTTTAATAAATTTAGTTAGTTTGGGTTAGTCGTCGAATTAACTTTGGATTAGTCGTCCAAAAAACTTTCGGCAAGTTTCACTTAGTCTCAACTTATTTTATTTATTTGAACCGGTTCCGAGACGTTATAATCAATTTTAATAGATTTGGTTAGATTGGGTTAATCGTCCAATCAACGTTCGGTTAGTTTCACTTAGTTTCAACTTATTTTAGTCATCTGAATCGATTTCGATACATTATAATCAATTTTAATAGATTTGGATAGTTTGGGTTAGTCGTCGATTCAACTGTCGGTTGGTGTCAGTTATTCTCAACTTATGCTAGTCATATAAAACGGTTCCGATACGTTATAATGATTTTATTACATTTGGTTAGTTTGGGTTAGTCGTCGATTGAACTCTCGGCTAGTTTCACATAGTCTCAACTTATTTTAATCATTTGAACCGGTTCCGTTACGTTATATTCAATTGTAATAGATTTGGTTAGTTTGGGTTAGTAGTCCAATCAACTTTCGGTTAGCTTCACTTATTCTCAACTTATTTTAGCCATTTGAAGCAGTTCCGATACGATATAATCAATTTTAATAGATTTGGTTAGTTTGGGTTAGTGTTCAATTAACTTTCGGTTAGTTTCACTTATTCTCAACTTATTTTAGCTATTGAGTTTGTCGTCGAATCAACTTTGGGTTAGTTTCACTGTGCCAAAAGATATTTAATATTTACAAAGCATTCCGTTATCGTTATATAATATGTACTTATAAAAAAAATCTGACACCTAGACGATTTTTCCGGTCTCGACCTTCACCTAATTTTATTAACATATCTATTCACTAATCCGACTATAGATTTCTCCTATTTGCCTTTGTATTTTTCATTGCTTCGTATATATTTCCACCGAAGTCCGAATAAAATATTAAAATAGAAATAAAATTAAGGATTTCCACAAATCCGACTCTGTTCTGAACACTCTGCCTACACACGAACGACTGATTAAACTAAAACGCTCTACATGCTGCCAACAATCTGCGGATTTTCGGCGGCTGGCACAAAATATTTGGGGGAGTGGAGCTACTAGTTTACATATACTTTGGTTTGGGTTACCTGTGATCGGATAAAAAACAAGCGCTTGTGGCGCCTTTGTTTAGTTAATTTCACAAATTGTTATTCTACTTTATGAAACATGCACCTGGATCTGGCTATTTACTTACTTGAAAATCAAGAAGGTTTGTCAACTTTGACAATATTGCAAGTAAATTGTCATCATTAACGTTATACGAGAATTGGGAGAGTTTTCGCGTTTAAATGTATCACTAAACGCCTCATTTCTAAAAATTATTTTTCAATTTTTGGCTTCAAAAGTGATTCAACCGCATTTTTTTTGCGTTAATGTGTTCCATTTGATGTAATCTTTCCATTGAACCCAAAAAAATCTTTAAAATCCACAGTGCTTATATGACAGACCCGACATACTGGGAGCGTAAGCCTGGTCTGATTTTTATCCCATTCTTCTTTATATTTGCGATCGTTGTTGGGCTCAATTATTTTGCTGCATCTGCGGCTCGCTGTACCACATTCTCAATTTGAAGTGCGATTCCGTTTCGGACGTGTTTCTTTTCCAGTTGGAAAAAAGCCAATATATTTAAAATTATCAGCTGCGATTGTTCATTATACCAATTATATCGTTTTCTCGACATTATTTAAAACTTTTCGAAATAACTTTCGACAAGTTGACAAACCAATATTTTTGTTTGAGAGTTACGGATACTTGACATAACCAAGTATATAATAGTATATTATGATATAAGTGTATAAGAGGGCCTTTAAAGCACGCGCAACATATTTCAAAACACGACGCGCAGCGGAGTGTTTTGTAAGTCGCAAGGGCTTTAAAGGCCTCTTATACACGTATATCATACGCTATTTTTTATTACTAATGCATCATAATCTCAAAAATGTTTTAAATATTAAACTTAAGGGATATATTGACGAATATATTAATCTGTCACATTTGACATGATCAAATGTTTCTATAGCAACCTTTAAAAAAGTAGGCGCATCATAAACATCATTTTAAGCACGCTGCAGCGTGCGATAGTCGTTGATTATGATGCATGCGTAATAAAAAAAATTAATAATCATCGGACACCAATTTTTTTCAAAAGTTTGTTGTCACCGCCGCGCCGCGCCGGCGCCGCGTTTGAAATATACTAAACAAAGATAAACAAAAATTACGTCATTACAAATTTGTATAATTCCGACTACTTATGTTTTATTCCCGATGTCAAAACAATACCTACCATAAGTAAAGGTTCGACAAGATTAATGTATATTTGCAATCCTTTCCTTGTCATTAAGTTTTCAAAATATCAGAAAAACTCGTTCCCATTGGATTTCTTCGCATATTTCGAATAAACCATAAAGCATCAACGAAGATAGATTCTGATATAAACCAAAGTCCGCCAAAGGTTTACAATAGAACCGGCTCGACCAACAGCAGCCATTTTCAAGCGCCAATATCTTAAAAACATTCAATGCCAAAGTTCTAATACAATACAGGGTATTTTATTTTTATAACATTATACATGATATTTTCTGCAAGTTGCTATAGACTTCAAGTATAATCATCTGCTCGTAAATATTTTAGTAGATGAGATCCGATTGGATATTTTCAGAAATTTCCAATAGACATGTCCCTATATCGATCAATACAGCTTCTAGTTAAATAAAAGTATCCCACTAGAAGCTTTAACAATACTTAACTTTGCCTGGGATTGTTCTAGTTTCATATCTACTCGTTTTTTTTTGTGCTGGCGTATTTTTGGAAAACATCCTATTGGAATAAAATGGTTTTTAATTTAAAAAAATGCAATTAGAAGTAGACAAGTTTGCTCAATACTTTAATTTAGATCAGCTCGTACCAAAGTGTCCGATATAAATTTCGAAAAGTACTTTACAGATGAACAAGTATGCTTATTGCGATAATCGAATCAAAACACTGATTAGTTTATTTTTTAAACCTCTCTTAATTTTCAGAAGAGGCATTGGAACGATGACAAGTCAGTTCTGCTTCATCATCCTATCTATCGGATATTTTACGTGTCCCACGACTCTCAAGATCTTAAGATATTTAGTTATATTGCCAGAGATGGTGCTTCCAATGTGTTCAAGTGTGCTGTATTTAAGGCACATAAAAAGGTAAGTTAAAGTGGTAAATCACATAATGACACGGTTTAAATAATTATTTGTAATCTGATAATGATACTTGATATGCGCTATGGCTGAATACTTCCAAACACACTCTGATTTTATTTTATTCACAAATAATAATTCTAGAAATAACTTTATTTTGATAGAACAAATTGCATGCTTAAAACAACAAGTACTAAGCTTTATTAATTTCTATTATGTAACGGACAGAGATTTATATCCAATGATATATGTCATCACTGTATAGCACTACCATAGCCCAGATAAAGTGTGGGTTTATCTGGGACCATAGTTCAATCGTATATAATAAACTTCAATTTCGATTATATTTAAAAAATCTTTACATTCAAAGCCGATATTTTACGTAAGATTATAAAACCTGATTTTCGACGGTGTCGACCTTAGAAATAGATACAATTATTATTAAGCTTCTTCTTTTTTCATCCATAGAAAAAAATTTTGATATGGTTTTCAAGTCAGAATACTATTTTAATGTTTATTTTTCATCTAAATTTTATCTAAAGAAAAATTGAAGCAAAAAAAAACAATGGAAATATTATCTAGAATTAATTACCATTGTTTTTTTAAAAGCAGCACATATTTTAGTCAAGATGATCATCAGAAAATATTTTAAGGTAATAGGATTTCATTAATGTTTTGCATATATATACCTCAACGTCGAAAAGAAATATTTTCATTACAAAATTTATGGTTAGGTTGACTCTTATTGTGGTATTTTTCCTTAACTGCAGAATAGAATTATTGTAATCTTATTACGCACAGCCAGATAAAAATGGGAGAACTGATATTATGTAAGTTCTTGGCGCCAACTTCATAGAGCTTTTCCTGGCTTTTGGCAATAAAGGGTGATTAAGACTGGATATGATGGTAGTTTGGTTGAGCGCTGCAAATGCATACATTAGCGAGTTGAAAAAATTAAGAATAAAAAAACTCTCTCAAAGTCAAGATTATGTTATAGTCGCCTATCAAATGTACATCCGTGTGCTCCGTGATGATGCAAGTGTGGTAGTAGTCTCAATCTCTTTGTTTGGCCTTGAAGAAACATGATTTTAATGTTGGCATTTTCAAAAATGATGCGTTTGAGATATGCGCAAAAAAAAAACAAAATGGCATCCGTAGCAAACACATTTTCCTATTTATTTCAGTAACCATTACGGTTTCGAAAAAGTTTTATATAGAAAAAATTGCTAAATTAATTTTACACAGAAAATTGTATTATACATTTTTATGTAAGAATAACTCTTGGGGAAACACCCTAACACGTGTAGAAACTATCGTTTTTCACCGTATAGTTTGGTGATAACACCCTGTATGTATGTAGAATGAATGAGCCATAATTAACCTCAAAATAGATTTATTTCACCCCGGGTACAACCCAATTTGTGCATTTAAATTAGCATATGCCAGTTCTTCAAAACCCCTTTGTCCAAACCTAGACGGACTATTCCTTAATGCGATCCTGTACACTAGCTCTGTCGGTATAATAGATTGCAATATAGCCAACTTTCACTCGAAAAGGAAATCGTTCTTAATCGTTTTCAATTAAATATATTTTTGTCTCAAATCAGCATTGTGAAAATAGTCTGTCAAAGAAAGAAAGAAGATGTTTTCCCCCTCTCAGATAAAAACCTACGTAGCGTTCCCGCGTTATTGTCCCTCCCGAAATCGTAAGAATGACCATATGACCATATTTCAGTTGAGTTAAAACGTTCGCTCGAAGAGCAGTAAAACGTGCTGTTCTCGCTCCAAAAGGTCAAATTCTTTTTTGGGCCAATTTCTCCTGTATGCACACATATTAGAGAATATTTAGTGCACTTTAGTTATCTTTGTCCAAGGTTGGACAAAGACCTCCTTTTGGACTTTTTTAAGCAATTCTTCGAAGTCAGAACGATTGCTTTCCCTTTGGAAAATGGAACATAAGATGGCGGAAGGCTGATTGACATTCCTGGTCAACTTTCTGTAAGCAAGGTTAAAGCTGGAGTTATGGTTTCCGTAAACACAAAAGTTAAGTTTGGAAAATAACTAAGTAAAATCTCTCCGTTGAGGACAGGTAAAGCAGTCAATGTGAAAAGGTACGCTGTATGAAAGTTGCTAAGTTGGAGAACGAAAAGTATTAAAATAAGAAAGATAAAATACTCATTTTTAAAGCAAACAATCAAGACTTCTTAGTAGATATTTCTAATTTTAAGAAACCTTTAGTAATATTAGTTTATGCTTGAATGGACGAAGACGAATGCCTGCAATTATTCTAAGAATTGTATATATAATTTCTATTTAACATAGAAAACGCTGTTTATTTATATCTATAATATTCAAATGCAATTTACACCTGCATAAACAGTTTCTAGCCAATCTACAATGCTATTCTAAACTGCAGCCATCGTCACTTTCTAAGTTAATCTCACTTAGCTCTAAATCTTCCTCATCGCCTTGCCCACATTCTTCTATATTGTCGTGTCGATCTGGATTACCTTCGCACTTACACATTTCGGTACACCGGAGTCTATTCGATTGACATGTACATGGAGGACAGCACCGCCTTTGGGAGCACGAGCAGCGACAAAGTTCCAACAGAAGTTCTTGTACGCAAGGTTTGGTAGAAGTAATTGGCTCGTATGTATTCCCTACTTTCTTCCATCCAAAATCTGAGGGTTGTGGATTATTGGAATGCTGAATCAGGTCCTGATTCCACTCAAAATACTGAAGGTGGGCTCCTAGCAATGTCGGATCTAACGCAGATCTTGTTGGAGGCAGGTTCTCATCTTGATATTGTTTCTGGGTAAACAAAAACCATCTCACATCTCCGATGTCGGTGTTGTTTCGGGGGTATAAAGCTGACAAATAAATGCTTCTATGCGTTAGTTCTGACATCTTCAGTGAGAGACGGAGTAGTCCCCAATTTAGCTAAGGCCTGTAGCAGCTTGTCACTTGCAGAATTGAAAGTTCTCCACCACTTTACTTTACCTTTGCCAGCAAATGATCCTGTTACGCCTGCTCCTGAAAGTGCATGCAATCCAGGGAGTGCAGGGGGTTTGAAAGGTCCAAGTGCTCTGTAAATTGGACCTATTTGAACGAATCTTTTCATGCCATGGCCAAGAAAAATTGCAAAATCTTGCGAAAGTTGAGGATATCGCCTAAGTGCTAAAATTAGGGCATCAGTATCGGGGGAGAACACATGAGTAGTTTTAATTCCTTTCCGTGCTAAATACGCTGCATGTAAGATGATCTTTGCGTCCGCCTCTTCCTGCGTACTTGAAAGACTGGATACATCGCCGCCATGTGATGAAGCTTCTTTGTCCCTCCAACTTATTACAAACCTTTTGTTATCGGTCATGCCAAATTCAAGAATTTGGTGAGAAAGGAACTCGGATAGTTCATCCTTCGCCTTATCATGTGCCTATAATTTATTCATCGGTACACTACCAATTTTCGTTTCTGGTCCGATTTTGTAGTGAATTGGATCTGAGCCTTTTTGCCCAATTTCTCGCATCGCTTTCTTTAATGAGTTTTCTTTGTAAGAGTCGAAAACAACATGGACTTCACTGTAATTATTAAATTTTTGTCCAATCCATTTGCTAAAACTTATACCGAGGTCATGATGTTTTTATATTCTCCCAAAAATACTAACATCATAAGTGAAACACGTTTTGGTGAATTGGTTAAACTGTGTTTGTTGTGTCACGCCAAAGGTTGCAATTCCAGATCATAGAGCTCGGAAATAATTTTAAAATTAATGTTCTGGGAAAACGGTTAGTCCTAGATAAAAATGTGTTATGACGTTTTCTATGCAGAATTAATGTAGCAACATTCTTTGTAAAAAACTTTTTTTCGAAAATTCAATCGTTACCGAAATAAATAGGAAAATGTGTTTGCTATGGAGGTCATCTTGTTTTTTGTGCGCATCACTCAAACGCACCATTTTTGAGAGTGCCAACACCGAAATTATGTTTCTTTAAGGCCAAACAAAGAGAATAAGACTACTACCACACTTGTATCATCACGGAGCACACGGGAGCCTATTTTTGTCCACTTGAAAGGCGACTATTATATTAAAATCAACTTAACAAGTTAAATCTTAAATCTTCCGATCGTAACTGCAATACAGTTCGACCTGTGTGCCTGAAATTTGTAATATACAATGATTTGCTAAACAATTATTTATAATGAGAAACATTTTACCATGTAGCATTTTACCATCAGTAGCATGCCAAAGTTCCTATTTTGTTTGAATTTACTTTTTGAAGATTCTCTGTTTTTTAATTTTGGTTTCTTTAATTCTTTGCAGACTATTAGGTAATTATTAAAAATTGCAGAAAAACCTGCCAACTTGCCACCTGTTGAAGCTTTATGTAAGATTTATTGTTTTCATCGAAGTAATAAAAATAAAGGCATTCGTAAAGTTTAAAGGGTGGGGATAGGAAGAAAGCAGATCAATCGACATTACATAGGCTCAGTTTAGATTTGTATTTGTAGCAAATGCCTTAAAAATTTAAGAAAAACATTTGAAGTCCAGTTAATTACTATAATATGGATTTGATTATATTTATAGACGACCCTGTGTCTCACCGCATCAAACTCTTCATAAAACTTGACCAGTTATATAGTATTTTTTGTTATTACTTCAAATATAATCGTAGAAACGCTGATATTTTTTACCAATAATTAATTTAATTACTTTAAAAAGCATTAATTATGTCTAAGTATTCAAAGTTAGCTTACCAAAAGTTATAATAAGAAAATTTGTTCCATATAGGTCTGTTCCCATTAGCCTTTGAATCACTGAAGAAGGTACTAAAAACTACCCTGTAATGTATGTTCAACAATATAATATTAAATTAAAAATAAATACCCTAATCTTCCTATACGTCATAAATTCCTCATCTATAGCAATTTACAAGCTAACGAGCCTGATTGTCATACGCCTAAAAAGGCTGCATTCGTTTCGGCAAAACTATTTCTCACACAAAAATGTTATGCTTCACTTTTACACACTGAATATTCAAGTCCAAAATTGAATTACGACTTAAGATTATATATTCTTAATATACTTTTCATATGAAAAACCGATGAAACTGTTTTATGGAAAACGTACAAGTAGTAGATACAGTTGCGCCGGCTTGTCATATGAAAAGCACATTAAGAAATTAAGAATATATTATAATCTGACGGCGTAACTCAATTTTTGACTTTATGACACATACGTCGGTATGTGTCGGGGACAAAAATAGTATGTACAATATGGTAGGAAATAAGTGAAAAAATGCGCGGCTGCTAAAACCTATCCCGCAATCACTTTGATCGAAATAATAGGGATCAGACAGTATTCTGTTGGCAACACCTAAAAACTCTAGTTAGTTTGTACACCCGTTACGGCTATAGTGAAACAGGTGAGCATATACGATGGACATGAGTAGATCATATTAGGCACTTAATTTATATCATTGCCATTGAACCTTAAAACTGCCTCACAAACTAACCTATCCTCAACCGAACCTACTTGATAATAATTATTACTAAAGTCAACCGTGCATAAAGAAAGAAGTAAAGCTAAAGTTGTAAATTGTGGGTATTTAAGGTATAATATTATTCATGTTCCCCTCATACGAAAGACGAAATTACTAATTCTAAAACTAAGTAATTTAAGAGAAAAACTCTTATTCTTACAACAATTATAGGCTTCTTTCGCACTTCTCAGTTAGTCCAATAAGTACTGGGTGACTCAGAGTGAAATTTCCCTTTTCGAACGCGCCCTGTACAACCAACCTAATAGTTGTAGGGGAAGTAGCGCTGGCAATTTGCTGCGACTACGTGAGTACGTGCGCAGTCTGCGGAGTATCAGTAAACATGGAGCCATACTTGAACGAGCAACGTGCGTTCATGGTGGGTTTAAATCCAAAGAATCGTATGTCGCCACACAGCGACGTTTTTGCAACCGCATACGTGATGCTCCGTCGAAAAATTTAGTGAACTCATGGGTTGAAAGATTCCGAGAAACAGATACAATAGCAAATCAGAAGCGACCAGGTAACAGAATTCCATCAGAATGCCAGAGAACATTGAAATTGTGCTGCGACTGAAAATCCGAGGCGCTCAATATTTATCGCTCAATTGCGCAAGACTTAGGGTTCCATTATCCACAATAGTCCGATTCATATAGAAAAGAGCATTAAAGGATCTGAAAAATCCAATACTCAGTGGGATAATAATTCCCTTTTCTAAGGAAGTCAAATACCTAGGTGTCGCTTTTGACGAAGGTATGATTTGGGGACCGCATCTTAGCAAGGTTACTCATAAAGCAAGAATTGCACTGGGCAGATGCAGGCGACTTTGCGGGAGAAACTGGGAGCTGAGCCCCGAATTGAATCTCTGGTTGTACAAAATGGTGGTAAGGCCCATGCTAATCTATGGCTCTATAGCCTGAGGCATAAAGGCCACGCAAACAGGTGCAATCAGGCAACTAGAAGGCGTAAAAGGCTGGCATGTCTGTGTGTCTCAGGGGTGACGAGAACAACCTCAACTGCAGCACTGGAACTCCTGCTAAATCTACCTCCATTATATATCCTCATACAGGGGAACATAATACTGGTACAATACTGGCTCAAGCAAGTCAACAATCCCATCATTGAATGGGAAAGATCCAGAAGCTGGAAACTAGAGGACAGGGACGAGATCAAATATCTCTTCAAAATACCATCAGACGAAACAACCCCCTCCTATGGGTTTGATAGACCCTTCTCGGTAGCAATTGTAGGCAGAGAAGGATGGGAGGGGGACCTTCTATAAAAGCGGAGCAAGTATGGTATACCGACGGTTCTAAGAGCAGTAAAGGGGTGATAGGAGGTCGACGGACCAAGGTCAAATATCTCCATAAACATGGGCAGTCAATCCACAGTGTTCCAAGCAGAGGTTGAAGCAATTCAACACTGCGCCATGGAGATAGAGAAATTGAACACTAGAAAAAGGAGGGTAGTCATATACTTCGACAATCTGGCTGCCTTAAAAGCAGTTAGTGCACACAAGGTCAGATCTAGAAGTTAGAGACTGCATAAGTGCCCTTGAAGAGGTTGGTCCTAACAACAAGCTCACCATTTCGTGGGTTCCGGGACACGAAGGTCATCAAGGCAACGAAGAAGCCGACAAGCTTGCAAAACGGGGCGCAAGTAAGGTTACGTTGGGACTTGAGCCCTACTGCGGGATAGCAGGAAGAGTCTTCAAAACAGCAGTTAAAAGCAGGATAGATTAACAATCTCTAAACTGGTGGTTACAAACACCGGGGCAACTACAGGCCAAACAGTTCATAAAACACGGCTCCCCAAAATTCACGGCAGATCTACTTAAGAGGAGTCGCAAGACGATAAGAATATTAGTGGATCATCTGACGGGGACTGCAGAATGAACAGACACATGGAAAAGATCGGCCTGGCAGATAATAGCCGTTGCAGGTTCTGTCATAGGAGGAGTAGGAAACTCCAAAACACGTGTGATGCGAGTGTGCGGCTCTCTGCAGGCTCAGGAATGCAAGGCTAGGAGAGACCAAACCAGGACCTGCAAGGTACATGGAGGAGCCCGTACTCCATTTGTTGAGTCTGCTTAGGAAGACCAGATTGGATAAGGTTCTCTAAGCATGGTGCGGAGTGCTACAATAAGCCTGCATAGGTTGCAGTGGCAGAGGCGAGTACCAGCGCCAACTCCCTTCAATTCTATTCTTTTCTAGGTGTCCATCCGTACAAAATTCAACTGGTGGACCACGAACCACGAAATCCGAAAAAATTGTGAGACAATAATGAATATGTTTTGGAATAAAGGAAGCTTGGAGAACATTATATTCAGCGAGGAAGCTCACTTGCATCTGCGGGATTACGTAAACAAATGAAACTATCGGTATAGGAGTGCCGACAACTCAAAAGAAAAACTTCAGAAACAACTGCATTCGAAGAAGATAACAGTTTGGTGTGCCATGTCGTCTTCTGGAATCATTGAGCCCTACTTTTTAGAAGATGTCTGTGGCCGCTCTGTAACTGTGATAAGCCAACGGCACACTGCAATACTCCACCAATTTTTGACTCCGGCTCTTTAAAACTTCCCTGCTAATGACACAAACTGGACCTGGTTTCAATAAGATCAAGCGCCGGCACATACAGCAGCAGCATCAATGGACACTGTACGTGAATTGTTTCCAGGAACTGTTACTTTGAGATCTCTATCCCGCCCAGATCACTAAATCTTACGCCCCTAGACTTTTCTTGTGGGGATATTTGAAGAGTATCGCCTAAACCGATCCTCCAGTGACTACGGAGCAGTGAGAAGAGAACATTGGAGTGGCTATTAACAACATTCCTATTGAAATATGTCAGCGGGTATTCCAGCATTTAAGAACATCATTGGAGGAGTGCAATGAGAAGGATGGACAATATTATATTTAAGAAGTAAAATCCGAATGCCTGTACTTTCAAAATATATATATAAAATTATCCCGAGACTTTTTTTTCCTGTTTATATAAAATGTTAAAAAGGAAAATTTATTCTGAGTCAGTCAGTGTTAAGTTATATTACTTCTGGTGAGCTGCGAAGCGGTGAGTAAGAAATGCATAAAAAGTCGAACCAGATCACTCTCTCTAAATTGAAAAATCTCTATTATTTTTCAATCACGGAAAATATTCGGAGCAAAATGTATTTGACTTTATCTGCTTTAACACATACTTTTGCCTCAATGTATATATAATATTTCGAAACAGCAAGAACTTTGTTGTTTAAATAAATGTAATAATTTTTTAAAAGATTTTGAACTTTCTATTAAGTCGGCATATTTTTTTATAATATACCATGTATCAAAACAACGGTTTTCGAATTGTTGAAGGTATTAGAAGTACGAAACACTATTATTTTACGATATAACTGCTTACCTATTTAGATACTTGCTGCTGCCTGGAGATCAAGATTTATTTTTCAAATGTCATGGCATTGGTGTTTGAAGTGCGATTTACTGATTCATCTGTATTTTCTGCTAATATTTTAGAAAACGAACTATAATATATAGTTTTTAAATTCTGTTGCCTAAATGTGGAAATAATATACTAAATAATGGGGAGGATGAGGTAAGATAGTGATACTAAGGAGTAATTTTAAGAAAGGCAATAAGAAAAACACAAAAATACCTACTTTTTATTGGCATAAAGACTCTCTAAACCCTTGGTAACTATTTATCATTCGCAAAATGCAACATATTTAAATACCAAAATATTTCGAAAAATCCTACAAAAATAAGCAAGTTTCCCATTTTGCCCCATATAAGTGGTAAGATGTGATAGAACATGGGGACAGAAGGGGTGGAGCAGCTCCATAGCTGCTATGGCTTGCAGAAGTCAGAAGTAAGCATCGGATCAACAGGTCATTTACATCCACACCGGCACAGGATATATGAGACCACTTTTGACATGCGATCCAGTCTCCGTCCGATTCTGCATAACTGTATTCACACTATTCATGATATAAACAAGTAGCATCATCTTCACTGTTTTGACTAGCTACTGTTCTGTCTTTTTTCTTAATTTTTACTTTGCTTGCTGCTCTCAGGACTCCTTTTTTTATTCTTCAAGCTCTTTTTTGTATGGCATTGAAGTTAGAATTGCAGTTTTACCCCTTCGGTAACTATTTCGTAGTGATTTTACGCTAACACTCGGAAGAGCAATTATCTCGCAAGGAGGAATGTGTTCGAAACTGCTTTCCAGATCACAACAAACTACTTTTGCTGCAAGAGGAGTTATTTTAGGTGAAATACTTTCGCATAAAGGAGTTTTTTTGCATGGAGGAGTTTTTTTGAGAGAATACATTTTTTAAGTGAAGTTTTATGCAAGGAACCATAGCAGCGTGCCACAATCCACCTGCAAAAAGGCAGATCCTCTTCATCTTCTATAGAGTTCTGGCTGGTCGTAGTTGACGGTTGAACGGCATTTTGTGAAAGCATATTAACAGAAGTGTTTTTAACGTTGGTTCGTAGTCTCAACTGGAAGAAAATCTGCGTCAGTAAAGACATTGCTATTAAATGGCCAAAAACCCCATTTCCGAAATCCATTTATAGCTGTAGGTATTGTTGCAACCTCAGTGAATGCCTTTCCAAATATACCCACCTGAAACATTGTTATTAAGTCAAGCAGGGGCCGTATGGTCATAAAAGACACTTAACGGCTTCACGAATGACACATCGAGTAGCTGGAAACGATGCGTGCAATGGGGTGGGAAACATAATAATGCCACCCCATTTTGTCGTGCTAGGTCTATAAGTTCTAGATTTTTCTGTGGGTAGCATGTCCATCTAGTAAAAGCAGAGCCGGATTATTTTTGCTTGCATTAGTAAACCTCACGAAATCTCTAAAACCACGACTCGGTGGTCATCCAGCCACTTGGAATTTAATGTGATGTGGGTCCAGAAGCAGCATTGCCTGAAAGTTTGGGTTTCATCCGTTTTCTAGGAAGTATCATCATTGGGGGCATAACTTCCTGCTGAATTCATGCAAATTACCACCGTTATTGTTTGATCTCTCTCTTCTAATGATAGAGAACCGACTTGTTTTTTACGTCTCCTGGATATAATTTTGAGGTTCGTTTTCGAAACTGTTCATATGCTGGTTTCGTCGCAATTGAATATTCTATCCGGCCCACACTTATATTTGTCTAAAATACTATCAAGCAGTTCATGAAACTTCCATACGGCAATCTTATTGAATCCCATTGCTCCGGCGGCTGACGTGGCTTCCGTTTTTCTGACAGATAAATCCTCAAGCCGATGTGGCAGCAAAGCAAGCAAGTTATATTTTTTCTTATTTTTAACTGCCAATTGGTAAGCTCTTGACTCGGTAGTATTAAGACCAATTCTTGATCTCATCCTTCGTTAAATACTGGTCTGATTGGAACTAACGGCAAACTCAAAGTAATTTCACCTAAAAATTTAAACAATAAAAAATATCTAACGAATGTTTAAAATTATTAAAGAATAATCACTTGCTTTTCTTTCCAAAGTCGTTTGGGGTACTCCGTACTGTAAAGCTGCCTTGCCGTACCCCATTTCTTTAGTTAAAACTTTATGCATAGTATTTTCATGGATTCTTTAGACCAGTGTCCCCTATTGGTCTTCTTTTTGTAACATCGAACCATGCTACCTCTGGAGGAAATCAATTAATAAGTGACTGTATTTTTTCAAATAGCTCTTGGCTCGGTAGTATTAAGGCCAATTCTTGATCTCCTCCTTCGTTAAATACTGGTCTGATTGGAACTAACGGCAAACTCAAAGTAATTTCACCTAAAAATTAAAACAATAAAAAATATCTAAGGAATGTTTAAAATTATTGAAGAATAATCACCTGCGTTCCAAGCATCTTCGCTTTTCTTTCCAAAGTCGTTTGGGGTACTCCGTACTGGAAAACTGCCTTGCCGTACCCCACTTTTTTAATTAAAACTTTATGCATAGCATTTTTCATGGATTCTTTAGACCAGTATCCCCTATTGGTCTTCTTTTTGTAACTTCGAGCCATGTTACCTCTGGAGGAAATCAATTAATAAGAGACGGTATTTTTTCAAATAGCTCCAAAAGTATGTCATTTTCTTTTTTGTTTGTCGTTTAATTGTTGAACTAGTTAGTTTTAAAATCGTAGTATCCGTACTGATTTAAAGCTTTCTGAACTCTTGTTTCGCGGTCCATACCCTAAATATCTAACACAGTCTGATAGTATGATGTGGCACGCGTACCTTATCATATCCCAGACTAGTAGCCCCATTATACCCTAAATGAACATTTTCTTCAACAAAAAATCTTACTTTTTTATTTCAAGATGTGGAAGGCCAAATTATGCCTGAGTCACTTAAGTTTACACTGAACAATACGACAAAACTTCAATATACACTAACAATTCACTTTGATATATTTTTACACGTGTTTATTTAAGAAGGCAAATAAGATCGCGTCCGTCTCCTTTCTAAGAACTTGCGTAAGTAACAAAAACAAACTAAACAAACGACGTGATGGAAATTGGAAATATTTGTCGCGCACGGTGTGACCGGGTTTGACGTCTACTGCGCAATATATTTTCAAGGTCAGGTGCTAATGGTGGCACCCCACGTTAGTTTTTCGAGTAAATGGCTGGCCCCATCTTACCACATGGACCCGTATTACTCCTCTTTCGCCAATGCAACTTATAATCAGCAGCAAACATGAAAATAAATAAAACGCATAATTTCCAGCCTAAATTTAATGCTCTGTAAGTCCCTCATTAACCTCGTTGCATTTTTCGTAAATTATTTCTGGCGTTCCAGTGCATTTATAATCGCTTCGTTCTTCGACAACTTTCCTCTGCATTTCTTCAACATTGTTACTTTTTCCCTAGAGACTGTATTTTTCAAATAGCTCCAAAAGTATGCCTGTTAGAACTAGGGAGTTCGCTCTACCCATCCTTATTACTTCATAATTATTATGAAGAAAATCCTAACCCTATTATGGTGCCACACCAAATTTGCACTGAGGAACGTCCTTGAAGAGCAATTGGCTCAATCTACTCATCTTCTTTTTTGTTTGTCGTTTAATTGTTGAACTAGTTTAATTTTAAAATCGTATCCGTACTGATTTAAAGCTTTCTGAACTCTTGTTTCGCGTTCCATACCCTAAATCTCTGACACAGCCTGGTAGATTTTCTTGGATTTTCCTGAAAATAAAGCCATATAGTAATATCCCTTTCTTCGTTTTGTCCTTTTCTTATTTACTATAAGAGATGCTATTTCTTGCAATAACTTCCTCGTATTAATTATAGTTGGGACAGATGACATTCTCCAATCATTCTGAATATTTTCCCGATATTTACTGTTTTCGTGCTCTTGTAGCATTATTATCATTCTTGAAATAAAGCTCGTATATTTTAACCTTTCAACAATCGAATAACTCATTTCGTTAAATATTATCAGAAAATAAAATCAGGTTTCTCTAGGTAGTAGCAGGTATCCAAATAGATAGCAATTATATCGAAAAATCATAGTGGTTGCTAATTTTAAAACCTTCAATATTTCAAAAGCCAGTTTTGATACATGATATACCGGTAATCATTCGTCAATTAACCGAACGGAAATTAAAATATTTTTATAAGCAGAATGGATATACGAGCAGCAAAATAGATATGATAAGATAAGAGTCGAGTTGAAATTGAAGCAGAGGATTAAATTATTCGATCAACAGATTAAATTATTTGATGATCAGTTTAATCAAATAGCAATTAAGTAAAACGGATGAACGAGCAGCAAAATTGATTGGATAACAGTCGTGTGAAAAAATGTTAAATATGAAAGCTTTGGGTTAGTTTGAGTTAGCTGTTGGTCTAACTTTTCTGCTCGATTTTTTTTTCTGCTGCCAAAATATTAAATATTTGCTGATTCATTAAGTACGGGCCGTAATTGATTAACCCTTAAGTACCATGGCGGGGTCAAATTTGACCCTCCTTGAGTTTTAATGCCAAGTTTCGCTACCTAAATATTGATGGCGCGCTGCGTACGTTCTGCTAATCTTCGACCGGCAGGTGATTTATCGATCCACGAAAATTCCGTTAGTTTATCTGTTACTACTGCAGAATTAGGACACGAGTAGGGTCAAATTTGACCCGCTTATGGTATAAGTGTAGGTTAAAGTTTCCCGACTTCAGGAACCAGTGCCTGCCGCAAATCCAGAACCCCAACGAGGAAAAAGAGGGGAAGGTGTCAAATATGTCCATATTCAAAAAACCAAAAGAGGGAAAGCTCAACGTGCGATAAATGTCGAGATTTTATTTGCAAAAATCGTGCCCGCACGAAGACGTTATGCATAAGTTGTGTTGAAAAGTAAGGTCAAAAACATGCTTGTCATTTTTTAGATACGAAATCTAAATCGATTTTTTTTTATTTTAGGTAGCAGCTATGATACCTAAAATTCACCACTGGATACAAACGCACTGCGAATTTTTATTATTTTTCTTTTAATTTTAGAAAGTGCACATCTATGTTAATTTGACTGGATACCAAAGTTTTTTGTATTATCACGAAAATAAAAATAAGATATTAAACTGGCCCATCAGCTACGATATGCGCGGAGAGCGCATTGCACACGGGCAGCCAAAAATTAGATAAACCAAAGCAGACCACTGATATTACAAAAATCCCTTAAATATATATTTTTTAAAATCTAGATTTAAAAAAATAAAAATATGTCACGCATTGTAATTACCGCTTTGCTATTCATATTTTTTTTGAGTTATGTTTTGAAAATTCTGATTTTTTTCTTTAATATACTGTTTTAACGAATTATGCAATGCCATATATACCTTTATGTCATACCAGTACATTATTGTCTTTTATACCTTAGATACCATTTACATAATGGATTACTTTATGCCCGTGGGCCATAAAGTGGACTTTATGCCCGCACGGGCATAAAGTACACTTTATGGACTTAAATAATTGAACTGAATTCGTATTTTTTTAAATATTTACATATTGTGAATGCAATAGCGAACTAGTATGACATAAAAGTTTGTATGCACCACGGGTATTAATAGATGTGTACGCCCTCGAGCGACTTATAAACCCTCTGGCCAGAGGCCCTCGGGTTTGTAACATTGTCGCCCTCAGGGCATAAACATCTACTTAATACCCTTGGTACATAAGTAACTATTATGCCTAGGACTTTTGTTAAATCGCATAAAATGTATAGCCATTGAATGTGAGTTGCGTAGATTATTTCTTATACGGCCAGTCATTATAACGAAGAAGAAAACTTTAATTTTCAAAATTTACTCACCGCTACCCTTATGGATGGCATAATAAAAATCAACACCTAATACCCCCTTATCTGAATCTAGAAAATTACACTTATTGTCTCCAATAACGCATAATAGTCTTCCCACTAGAAAAGCGAGGTAAAAGTGTTTTTCTAATATTTTCTAATACTAACCAATAAACCAGAATAATCTTCATCGATTATTTTGCCCGACCCTTAGTTCAAACATAAGATTGAAAATTTAACACGTAAAATCCTACGACCCAAGTTAAAAATGTACTGCATATTTAGATACGTACGCACCTCAAGCGAGATATAATTATATATAACCAGAAAAAAAATTAATTTCTTTATTATAACAGGAAAGTTAACTAAATATTTTGACTGGCGAAACATAGGTTCGCTGTAATATATCCATTTAATTAGATTCTAAAATTTATGACTTCACACCTGGCAATGAAAAATATAAAGAAACCTAATCTGTAATAAGTCAGCGATTCCAAAATGTTTACTATATAAATTCCGATTAATCTTGAGGAACAATGTGAAAATATTTCGAGTGTTAAAGGATTTTGCCAAGATTCGTTTTATAGCTGCTAAAATGTTTATTTCTTCTTGGAATTCGCTGGTCTTCATATAAGCGTCATGAATTGTATTTCAAACTGTTTCTATTTTTATTTTTGGTATGAGAGAGAGAAAAATTTCTCTCTATATATTTGATATGTAAAATACAATATGACTGATATTTAGGAAGGAATGACATTTAGAATACCTTATAGCCGTTAATATATTTATCTGTTTATGAAACTAATTAAGGTTCATAAATACATTTGCATGAAAATGCTATAACAATATAACATTTATGTACATACATTTAATACAATTGAATCCTAATTATATCGCGGCAGTTAATTCGATAGAGCTATTTACTCTCCAACAGATCCAACACAATTTCAGTATATGACAATTATTAAAAAGGGGCACACATATAGTCACTCTGTTAAAACAGCTACAGTTGTATATATACGGGCACGCAAACTGTGACTTTAGGTTAGTTCTGTTGGTTTTAACGTAAAGTGGATTTTAGGTTAAAATATCAAAATGAATTCTCATAATCATCTTGAAACTATTTTTTAAATACAGTGGAAATCATAGGTTTTGAGAATTATAGACTTAGGTCCAATCCAATTAGTTCTAGATGGATGAACGTGGCACAGAGCCATTAGCTTTTTGTCATCTACGTAACATGTTCCCAGGTTTCTCTGTCGTTTTTCTATTTGTTTCATTATTAGAGAGTCTATTATTAACTTACTCTTAAAACCTTGGCCGTTTCTCCTACAGACTTTTTGCTCTTCCGATTATGTTTTATTTTTGAAGGTGTTGATAATTTTGCTTGCATATTGCTGATGTCGTTATTTTATATAATGTTTACAAATGTATATTAGAAAATTTCGGTTTTATATGTTTTTCCTCTTGTTAGGAATATTGTTATAGCCATGCATTTTCTATTGGTGTACTTAGTTGAATAGTTAGATATTTACATGTCGATGTGAACTTAATATATCAATATTTTATTTCACCTGTTCCTAGGGATTTTCAGTTATGTGTATTTTTTATGATCTTTTCAGTTCTTCTGTTGTAATTTTATATTACGTTTGCTTTTTTTGATGTGAAAATTTCATTAGCGCCGTTAGCTGGCTGACAACGGGAGTGATTTGAGACTCGATGAAATGAGGAAGAGGAAACGACTCGATGAAACGGAAACGAGGAAACAAAAAAGCGACACCAATAAAAAGATATGGATCTATAGGACGTAGCCTGCGAGAGAATAAGAGAAGAGACAGTTATACAGTTTTTACATGTCTGCCAAGAGTAAAAAGTAGTTCTCGTCCGATCACTGAAGTTAAGCAACATCGGGCGTTGTTAGTACTTGGCTGGGTGACCCCCTTGGTTTGATTTTATGAAGTTCTCACTTCTACCTCGTGTGAATTGCGTATCATATTCTTCAAAAAATTTAAAATGACACTCGAAGATAATAAGCATACCATACAGATTTATATGGCTTTACAGAATACTAGAGTGGGATTGACCAGAAAATATTTAATACAAAAAAAGCTGCAAAGTTAAATCTGAACAGCATATACTATGAGATTACCATATATTTCATATTTAAGAATAATAATACTTAGTATTAGGTTTATTGGAAAAGGGCAGTCAGAAATAAAACAACTGTAAACTTAATATAAGTCGAAGAGCTGTTTTATTAATTTACTTATAGCGATTAGCGAGTGTCTACAAAGATTGAGAAACTATATTAGTCGTTATACATTCGTGATTATTAGCTTCTGTTTATCCCAACAGTTTTATTTAAATGGGACGTATTCTTTGAATGATACATGATGCTCTTATTGTCTCCTTTTAGTATTGCTAAAAATATAGAGTGTATCCAATACATAACTTACCTCTTGAAGACATTTATATTCTTTTCATTTCCGTACGCTCCACTAATCATATTTTTTTCGTCTCTTTTTATCTACTTTATTTTCCTTTAATCCTGTTGTTGTTGCTTTCGTGTAGAATAGTTTTTCATTGGGGGTAAAGAGTGCGTTTTCTGTGTTTCTGTCGTTGAATTATTTGTATCTGCATAGGAATTCAGGGCATACATCTAATTTTTGTTTTAGTGTATCCAAAGTTTCTGTAATTATTTTTTCCTTATTTTTTACTGTGATAACAATATGTTTAATATTTGCTTTGATTTGTTTCTATTTGCCTACTGCGTTGGTCTTCTCATTTCTGCTTTCAGCCTTATTATAATGTTTACAATTCCCCTTTGCCACTTAGGTGTGTTTGTTGTTTTTGGCTTTTAGTTTTTGTTCTAAAGTTTTTTGTTTATTACCTGCTAATTCTGCTGAAGGCACTGCATTGTGTCTGTTAATATTTTTGTGTTTTTCTTAAAGTGTAATTTTAGAAATATATATTTTATAAGTGGAATACTGCTTTTTCAAGTTGTGAAGCTTGTTTCCATTTGTGATTTTAATTTTTATTTAATCTCAATTAGGTTTTATAGTTTTTGTGTTTTTTAATTTTTTATTTGAAGTTGTTCCTCCACGTAATCTTGTTATGCTATTCGTGACGAGGGTGATGGTTTCTCTTTATCTGTTTGTGGGGAGATTGGTTATTTTTGCTTCTTACTTTGTTTATTCCTTATCTCTCAGTTCCTTTACTACTGCTTTGATTTTCTGTATTAAATGTGTCATTGCTCTCTTGTTCTTTTGTACTACGTTCTTCTGGTCTATCAGTTTTGTTCTATGACAACCTAAGCAAGATTATGGTATTTTATAGTGATAGTTTGTGTAATTTTGAGCGATATTCCGTTACTCGTATGTCAAACTTTGTTGCAAAGTAATATCAACGCATAGCAGCGAGATTCATTTCATCATTCCAAGTCATGCGTTATCGAACCCATCTTGCCTGGATGGTTTGAGTTAAGGCTGATTTTCATATATAGGACTGTGCGCCTACCATGCTGCGACCGTCGTCGCTCGTCTTCTCTTTTTTCACAATAGGACTGGACGACCGCAACACGGTCGTAGCACAGTCCTATATGTGAAAATGTAAACAAGGGCTGCAGTGCGTTTTATATGGAACATATAATTTTTTGATTTACAGTGACAAGAACACGGTAGGTGCACGGTAGGCGCACAGTCGGTGCACAGTCCTATATATGAAAATCAGCCTTTAGTTGCCCTGACAAAACATTTCGGGCAGCTCCTACGTTTCTAGACTAGTCTGCTTTATTTTGATCAAAAAACCTGTTCTCTCGGCAAACTTGTTCTTCATGCCGCTTGTCCAAGGTTTTTTAATGGTTGCTTTCAAGTTCGTCGATATCTTTTATTTATGGCGTGAGTACATCAAAATGTCCCTCTTCAGGATTGCCAATCAGTAGTAGGTACATTGTCTTCGTATGATTTCTTTTATTATTGTTGGTTTGACTTTCGAAGATATTTTCGTCACTTGCATTCTCCCTGGTTTATGGTATATGTAAAAAATTAAGTTTTGGATTTTAGAGAGAGTAAGTATCTTAAGACTTGCTGCATATGTGGTTGTTTTTTTTTTCCGCAAACTTCCTTGTTTCGCATTCAGTTGTCTTCGATTAGCGCATGGTCGTGAATCTCTAACCAGTTTTGGCTGATATATTTCAGTGAGGCTTCTTTTAGTTGTTTGTGGTGGGTTTGGTTGCCGTATAGATATACTCACTGCTCTAAAAAGGCATTTTCCATCACCAATTATAACTGATCTTGTAAAAATACTTTTATCGGAAATAGGTAAGGCTGTGTCGGAAGTGCCTCGCATATTGACTCTATTGCAAAATTGTGTTTCACCAAAAAATATATGCCAGCTTAATACACATAGAATGTATCGGATTTAATAAGTGCTAATAACAACTTGACGAGAGTCAATCAATTGGACTATTCCAATTTGTTCCCTGAAACCTTGTCTAAATCGGTTCTATACATTACAATTCAAGTGGTGTTGAAGATAACTATAATCACCAAAATGCGAGTAATAAGTGGCTGGACCTTATTTTGCATAAAGAGAAAAGCTACCCCAAGAAAAGAGCATAATATATCTGACGTATGTTTCTAGAAATGCTGAATAAATAGCAAGGACATCTTGGTAGCATGCAGACCATACGACATTCAAATGAGGCCTCCACCTACTCCATCAGACAGAATAGTCATGAAAACTTGACCTTTCTCTCTCTAAATGTTCTCTTTAAACTTCTTGCTATAAATTATCTATACTCTTTGCAGCCCAGGGAATGCTCGTAGGGAGAATCGATGACCATCAGACAATGATGACGCGAGCTCTTATTTTCCGTTGTTACACAATTCATTCAGCTGCAAGGAATTGGAGCCATTTCTAGTACCCTCGCTTGCAGGTTAAATTATTTGAATTTTTACCTGAGGGCAGACAGCTCGTTAATGTATCTTAGGTCAATCATCTAAAAAAATTTGGGCTCTTCTGAAGAAAAATGTATGATAATCGCTGAGAAGCCCAAAACGTATAACAGTTGCATTGCCGGATCATCCAGATTAATCAAGAAAGAGACGAAGAACATGACTCATTATCAATAATTTAGATATATCGTTTCGGTAGAAGTAAGTAGAACTGTGTATTTTTTAAACTTATGGGACATACAAGGAAGAGCCGCATCTTGCCAATTTTTAAAGCAGAGTTTGTGAAGGATTCAAACTACAAAACGATCTATCATCATCATATTCAGCATTTCAATCCATAGTCGGATTTAGCCTCCCCTATGTTTGTTTCCATTTTTGTGTATATGCCTCTTCGATTTTTTTCCACTCTTCTCTATTCTGGGCCCGTTGTCCCCAATTGGTGCCGACTAGTCTCTTTATGTCGTCGGTCTATCTTGTTTGCGGGCGTCCTCTGCTTCTCTTGTTGGTGCGCGGCCGCCACTCCATGATTCGACGAGTCCAGCGATTGTCCGGCATTCTGGCACGGTGACCAGCCCAACTCCACCTTAATTTACAGATTCTTCTTACTACATTGGTTACTTTGGACTGCCTACGTATATCTTCATTTCTTATATGGTCTCGGAGGCCCACTCCTAGCATTCGTCTCTCCATTGCTCTTTGAGTAACTGGTAATTTGTGTATAATCTCTTTATTTAGTGCCCATGATTCCATCCCGTATATGAGTACAGGGAGCACACACTGGTCGAATGTACGTGCTTTCATGGTGCATGGTGCGTTTGATGTCAGAATATTGCGGAGTTTGCCAAATGCCGACAATGCCAACGATATTCTTCTTTCTAGGCCTGCTTTGAGGTTGTCTTTTGAGATTGTTAATTGACCTAAATATATGTATGAGTTTGTCCTTTCGATAATGTTATTATCTAGCTTTAGGGTGTTATTGTCATTTTCATTGGATTTGCTGTTAGGTTTATTAACATTTCCCTTAGGTCTTCCTCATTGGATGATATCAGCACTATATCATCAGCAAAGCGTAGATGGTTAAGATATTCGCCATCTATCTTTATTCCTTTATCTTCCCAGTTAAGGTCCTTGAACACGTCTTCTAAAGTCAGTGTAAATAATTTAGGCGACATTGTGTCCCTGCCTGACTCCGCGTCTGATTGGAATTTTGATGGTTTTCTCTCTGAGGGCTACCTGGAACGTTGCTCTACTGTAAATTTTTTGGATGAGTGTCGCATACCTACTGTCTATTCGACAGTTGCTCAAAGCATTTAAAACTGCCCATGTCTCAACTGAATCGAACGCCTTCTCATTGTCTACGAACCCGATCCAAATTTTGATGTTATATTCGTTTACTTTTTCTATCAGCGTTCGCATTACCTGAAGGTGATCTGAAGTGCTGAAGCCTTTTCTAAAGCCAGCTTGTTCTCTTTGCTGATAGTGGTCTAATTTGTTAGTCAACATATCTGTTATTATTTTGGTAAAAAGCTTGTATAGCACCGATCTATATTCTGCTAATAATCTCTAAGCGACGTGATCGGTGCAAGGCAGTAATTGAGTACCTGTCACATAAAGCCAAACTTCGACCCCAATTATTGCAAGACTGAAGATTTTTTGCATACTCTTAGAGCTTGATAAGTTTTATATAATTTAATGTAAGAAATTAATCCCATTCTACTATGACCTCGCCAATTTGGCCAGTTCTCTATATTTTGATTCGAATTAAAAATATCGAAACATGATTTCCATTCGCTACTACATAATATCAAATATTTACATGACATTCTAGTTAAAGTCTCCACCGCGAAGCAAATTTTCTAGAATTTACCAGATATTAGCGAGATTAAATTGGCTTTTCAATTTTATTCAATGCGAGATAATTCAAAAGATATACCTCATCAAAACGTTCAACTGAGCACAAATCTGAATCTCTATCCCTATAGCGTAAAATACTATTCCAGCAATATTATTCCAGTAAATATATAATATTAATTAGTTCTGACGAAAGCACAGTTACTTAGAATTACATTTTACAAAAGAAGGTTTAAAAATACGACAAAAATAGCTCATATATCTTTTTTTAATAATTAAACCTCTTAATTGTAGAAAAGAAATTGGTACGTTTATTTTTATAGTGGCAGCAGATGTTATGTGCTGATTTCTAATAGGCAGTTGTAATGAAACATTTACATTTCCCAACCATATAAATAAACCACTTGTCTATCAGTTTTTAATGTGAGCGATTTTGGGATATTTTTGTCTAAACGCCTATCAACCTAACAAAACAGATAATAAATACTAATGTTTTGAATAGCATTATGAGATGACGAGCGGTTTTTTAAAATTCTGAATTATGACAGTATTATATAAACAGTATGTCAAAAATTCAACATGTAAGCGGCTGGATATTGTAAACTGTTTGACCTTGTAGATTTGAGCTATAGATGTACCATGAACAAAACCTACACCATTTTACCGTTTCAACGATTCTCTAAGTTTCAAGTATTTACTACATGCATTGTAACTAGACTTATTCGCTAACCGGTCATTCTGTACATACTGACTCACTCAGCCGTTTGTAGTTTTGTCCTTTTTATAGGCGTGGGTTAAAGTTTATGGCAGTTAGAGCAGGCGCCACTAAATTTTTACAGCAAGAAATTTATTACAAATTCTATCTGTCTGAAAATCGAATAATAAAATTTAGGAAAAATAATCTGTGAAAGAGCATAAAAAATACGATGAGATTGAATTATAGCCTAAATAGAATTTCCAAAATAAACGCCGGGAATACAAACATCCAGTTTATTAAAACTATCTGCGTATGTATAGCAATATACCTTTCCCGAATTAAGGAAATACTATCGACTGACGGTTACTCCTTTTTTAAAGTGCGATAGAAAATCACTGCAGCTGACTTATCAGTATCACTGGTGGTAAACAGTATTCCAATTTTTGTTATATTAATTACTATAATTAGGTCTTAATGTAAAACTTAATGTAATTTAATTAGATGAATTGTTTTAATAGTAAACTGAGTCATATTCCAGTAGAGGAATTATTTTCAAAGAAAGTTTAATACTGTTCTATTAGATGAATTACCTTTAAAGAAAATTAAAACTACTCAACTACTATTGCTTACATATAACAACAATTTTTTGCAAATATTAGGGAATAAATATCACTCTTACTTACTCCCTTGGCAGCTGGATTCTAGATCTATAAAATTAGCGTTTCAGTTTAGCGTTTTGAACGCTAAACTGAAGGGGATTTTACTGAAGAAAATAAATAGAAATGTAGCTAGCCGCGTACGTAAGGATAATTGAGCTCAACTCTACCGATATCTAAGCGGGAAGTTCAATAGCAAGATTTAAATAAGTTAAATTAAATTTCTGCCATGGGTTTTACAGCTAGAGATAATTAACTTAATATAATGCCGTTTTTGCATTTGCTAAAAACTGAAGCAGATATATGGGCCATTTAAACATTTGCCATTTATTATACGAAAATCATTGAATTATTCTAAAAGCATAATAGGCCTACTTACTTATGAATATACCGCATTTCAAAAGCATAATAAATATGTAACTAATAACCCCTCAATCAGTATCACACAAACCTAATAAACCAGTAATCCTTGTCATATTGTTAACGTAAAATGCAAAACTTGACAGAGTGCACGAGCTTTTTAGTATCTTACTATTCTGAACGTTATAATAATAATTATATTTACTAACCATTTTCATATTTAGATTTCTCGCTTTTGACAACAGGTTTCTGCCTTAAGTATTTTTAAGAATTTTACGTTTTTCAGCTTCGTTTTGGCCATTTAATTAGCGCTTGCGCAATTTGCACCTTTGGACCAGAACCGAAAAGTTCCTACATTAGAAAGTTCAATAAAACCCTGGTAAAAAGGCAAATAATTTGTTTCACAAACATGAATCCTCCACAACAATATAGAACACATCTACAGCAATGGAAAAAAAAATTGACTACGATAATCAACACTGCTTACCTAAAACAAAATGTTGGAGTTTTCTTAGCATTTTTCTCCAAAAAACTGTAACCCATAATTTTTTTTATACAATAAATAGTAGGACGGATTATCATTCGAGTTCGAGCTTAAGGCCCTAGCAAAATTCTAGGACCTTGGCATCATTTCTTAAAAGTAATTTACATTGATGCTTTTCCTCGGCGTCCTCACATGATATATTTTTGTTTCAATTTAGAGCTGAAAATATTGTTTAAGTGTCATGTTTTTATTAACACTTAAACTAGCATTTTCTATTATTTTTAAAATTGTCTTCATTTCAATAAAAAAATCGCTTAAATAAAATAAAGAATTTTAGAATTATGGATATATAGGTGGTGTAAGGGGAAATTTATTTTTCAAAATATATTTATGTTAGCTCATGTATTTGAATATGATAAGATTAAGAATATGTTAACGATGTATTTTTTGAAACAAGGCACTGAGATTTGATGAAAGAGAAGCTTGTATTTAATCATAATAAATCGTGTTTGGGGCAAGTTTCTGTGTTATTTCTAGTTTTATTAAACTTAAATTACATAAAAGTTAATATCAGAAATCGGATATCTCCTTGATATGATAAATCTTGGAGAAAGAATGCAAAGTATCTATAAAAATTAACTTTTTGTTTTAAAAACAACGTCCGTTAGTCAAGAACCCAACCGAGACGTGTAACACGATTAGTTAATTGCTTAACAACCGGTCTATATACCTGGTTCACTCAGCGGTGGTAATATTTATAGATGTGGGTAGTATAGTTGCTATGAATAAATCAATGATTTTTGACCATCGAAATTAGGGTAGTAAAATTTAGAAAAATACTCTATATAAGAATATCGAGAAATCTGAAAATACATTTTGTACACTCAACTTGACATTGACTTCAGCCTACCAAAATAAATATTGGGATCTTAATTGACCTATTTGTTTAAATAGTTAAACTTTCCTAGACATAACTGCACAAAGGAAAATTAATTACATCCCAATAATTCTAGTCGAAATTATGGTATCGCACCTAAAATAAAGAGAATATTCTCCAAAATAAATATTATCGGAATTATAAGATTATTAAGTCTTAATCTTAAGTCCTATATCATCTATACTGGCTATTGCCTATTTTTTGAGTAGTTTTAACTAAATCCAAATCCTTAAAGTTTTGACTAAATAAAATTAATCACAGAACATCTTAAATAAGAACTACTTTGCTAAACTAACTATTTCCAAATTAATCCCATGGCAGCGATAGCATCAGAGGTCAAATAAACGCGGTGAACAAAATTAAATCACTTCGCCTGTGAAGAAAAACTGATCCAAGAAGGTCTACAGGAGAAGTCGAAATGAGCTCAATTCGGTGACCTACGTTAAAACGAAAATTTGAAGTAGTAGTTAGGTAAGACGGTTTACTGCCATAAAGCTTACAGTAAATTTAAGTAAACGTATGTACAAAAAATAAATCAGATAACTACTAAGGAGGAATTAACGAGATATTGACTAATTAAGATATTAGTCAATACTGGTTAATCAAGTAATGATAAGAAACGACAACAGATACAATAAACGATGATAATCGATTAAAAATCATTTAACAGTAAGCTCGATAAGATTAGAATGAGTAATTTTATGACCTACAGTAAGGGCGAAGCACTTAAGTAAGTGTACGCAATACACAAAAAATTAATCAGGTATTCACTATGATATTAGGGAAGAATTTACTAATCAAAATACTATTATATCGGTAGTAAAAAAAAGTCAATATTAAATAATCGAACAACGGTAATAGATGTAATATAAGATAGTAAACGATTTCAAGCCATCTAACGGTAAGTTCAATAAAATTATGGTAAGCAAAATAGGTAATTATAGGGCTTACTCATTTTTTGATGACCATGCGGAAGTATGAGTAATTTTAACCAATTAATATAGAAACAAAAGGCTATAACATTTCTTTTAAAAAAAGGGTAACCTCACTATACGTAAAATATTTTTACGAGACGATACGACCGATAATATGAGAAAATATATAAGGCAGCATAATTGCCAATTTATCTCACGACAAATTAATGCAGAAAATGGACCTGATGGTCAAAAATAACGACAAAAATATCGCGTTATTAATACTCGTCTTTGTTCTCTTTCCCTACGCATTCAAGTGACAAGACTATACTGTGTACGTACTTTCATTGAAATCAATGCTGGAATTTTGAATCATGACAAGCTTCGCGTGTAGTGTGTAGTACTTCACGCATGGCTCTCCGCTTGCTTCGCTCGCTCCGGGGCGCAACTAACCGAAAATAACCCAAATTTAGAAAAAGAAACAAACAAACCTTAAATTTTTTTTAAGTCTTGCCACTGATGGGAATCGAACCCGGGCCGCCGTATCACAAGCACAGCTCTATCCACTGCGCCACCAGACCCACTGAAAGCAATTCATTGGACCGTAAATACTACACGCTTTTTTCATGATAAAAATTTAGGTTAGGTTGGGTTAGTTTTCTTTGGTTGCGCCCAAAGCGTGCGAGAGGCCATGCGTGAAGTGAAATATTAAGACATTTACATTCTAACTTAGTAAGCATAATTTCAACATTGATTTCAATAAATGGGTGTGTACGTATAGTCTTGTATTCATGTGCAAGGAAGAGAAGGCCTCGTCAATTATCAAAATTATCTTAGACGTCCGTCAAGAGAACGTTTGAACGCGCAGGGCAGCCGCATCCATGAACCTTTTGGAACTGCGTTCTTTGATATTTGTTGGGGTGCGTTCGGATGTAAGGTAACGAGAATATCGACAACGCAAATTTACTCGCGAAAGGGAAGAAACTTTATTACTGGGTTTCGTAGCATATAAATATAGCATAAACAACTCTAGAGACGTTAGTGAAAATAAGAAGGAGTTAAGGGGCCAAGATCGGGGGCCAGAACGGTTAGAGATCATTAAACAGTAAGCAAGATAAAATTTGAATTAGTAATTATATGACCTACAGTAAAGGTGAAATTGCACGCGATACACAAAATATAAATTAGATAATCACTTAGATATTAGCGAGAAGAAAGTCAATATTAAATAATCGAAAAACGATAAGAAACGATAATAGATGTAATATAAGATAGTAAACGTCTTCAAGCCAATTTCAATAAAATTACAATAGGCAAAATAGGTAATTATAGGGCCTACTTGTTTTTTGATGATCATACGGAAATAGAACCCACTGGCAGTAGTTGGTTGCTAGTTCCCAAATCCCTGGAAAACTTGGATGGCCCCGATTAGAGCTTTGGCGCCTCCTGGAAAGCTACAGTTGACACCATATGGTCAGCATCACCTCGACAAAATACCTCAGACTAGCGGAATGACCAGAGAAAATCTCTAAGTTCTTGAAAAACCAGGCCAAGGAAGTAAGTTTAGTCCCGATGACGGACCCTAGTTAAATTATAATTAATTTTAACTCTCTAATATAGAAACAAAAGGCAATAACATTTCTTTTAAAAAAAGGGTAACCTCCCTCATACGTAAAATACTTTTTTATCCGATCGAACGAAATACTATACCTTTCCGATGTGTTTTCTCAACGCAAAAGTCATGATTCCAGTATATTGTATTCGTTGCTTGGCAACATGCAATAACTGTACGTACAACATTTCCGTCCTAGGCCGGGAGTATAACATTCCCGGCCTAGGCCGGTTATATAAAATTTCTGTCATATTTAAACACCTTGTTCATCAGATCTGACGTTTATCAAAAGCAAGATTTAGCTGTGGTTTCCCTATACGTCATAAACTCCAAGCTCGCTCGATTTAAAACTTGATATTATGTTGAGTTTAAATTTAAAACACCGTTTTTATTTAGAGTAATATTTGGCTCTATTTTTATAAATACGTATTATAATTAATTCCGATCGGATAAAAAATAGTATGTGCAACTCGTAGGAAAAGCACATTCCTGGACTCCTGTGTTGCTGGCCTCGGCTGCGCCTCGTCCAGCAATTACCACGATCGTCCAGGAATGTTTTGCTTTTCCTCCTAGTTGCACAATATACTATTACGAGACGATACGGCCGATAATACGAGAAAATATATACGGCAGCATATTTGCCACTTTATCTCACGACAAATTAATGCAGAAAATGGACCTGATGGTCAAAAGTAACGACGAAAATATCGCGATATTATTACTCGTCTTTGTTCTCCTTCCGTACGCGTTCAGGCGCACGGAAGAGAAGGCCTTGTCAATTGCCAAAATTATCCTAGTAGACGTCCGTCAAGAGAACGTTCGAACACGCGGGGCAACCATGAACCTTTTGGAACTGCATTCGTCGATACTTGTTGGGGTGCGTTCGGATGTAAGGTAACGAGAATATCGACAACGTAATTCTACTAGCGAAAGAGAAGAAACTCTATTAATGGGATCGGTAGCATATAGAACGCGACAAACATTAGTGAAAATCTCGAGTTAAGCGGCCAAGATTGGGACCAGAACGATATGAACAGTCAAATTTAACAAATGGAGAAATTGCAGCATAAATTAACATCGAATTCCAAAAATTCAAAAACATATGCTAGCAGTTTTCTTAACAATAACAATGACCAACGCCCAAGCAGCTCATGCGTCAACGCGGTCCATTTCGACAAGTGTGCAGGTTGCGCCTATGTTTTGTCCTGATCGAATCAGTCAATCAGTGCTGCATCGGAGTAGGTCCGACTTTTGAACTGTTATCGAGATAACACTTTATTTAATATGGTTGAATTCATGGATGACGTCAACAGATTTCAAAAAATGGTGGAATTTTGGATCCTTTAATAGTATCGAAGGCTAAAGAGGCACTTCGAGGACGAACAGTTTGGTTTTATAAACTATTGTGCGTGATTGAGCTTCATTTCGACGTCACTTTTCCTAAGCGAGGTATCCCTGCTACGCCAGTATGCACGTGTCTTGCAGTTGTATACGATCTACAAAGTATTTTTCCCATTTTGTCTATACGTACATTCGATGAAAATAATTTAGATGTATCAGGAAGTTAGAATTGGAAGAGCGATTTAGTGATTATATGATAAATTGTTGCCTTTTTGTCCACTTCATTTATACGCTTTTTGAAGAATGAGACCGCTTCGGCTCTGGCCCCAGTGTTAAGTTATGTTGTGAAAACAATATTACGATACGTACAAAAACAAATTCCACCTGCAATAATAACCGGAAAATTAAACATATCGCGTCGTGATTCACTGCCGGTCAGCTATAAGGCCCGTCATCGAGCTTATGGCGAAACGAAGGATTCCAGCTCAAGCAGATAGAAGAACAACTTAGTGAAGGAATTATTCGCGAAAGTGAATCTGCTTACACTAGTCCAATTGTTTTATTGAAGAAAATCAACGGCGAGACAATGTTGGTATATGCGCCTTGCTTTTTTGGAGTACTATACATTAAAGCAAAAGCAAATAAAATCAAGCAACTTTTGAATGGAATATTTACTCCTAATTTTAAAAATAGTAGAGACAGTTCCATTCAAAAGGTTCTCTGATTCACCTGTACATTATCGAATGTCATGCAAACCATTTTCAATAATATGGATGAGAACAATAATTGGACCCCAGTACTTCCTGATATCGAAGATGATTTTAACTAACTGTCAATAAATAAATCAACTGTCACATGGCTTTTAACGTTTGGGAAAATAAACGCTTGAAAGCAACTAATTAGCTGTTAACTGACATGCCATTTTGGTACAAGGTCACCGATACAGAGGTAATACGGCACAAGGTGAACTAACGCTTGGTGGTAATCAATAAACAAGTCACAAATAATTTCAATTCGAAGCGAGTTAAAGCAGTACACTGTTATACTGTTGATGATAAAAGGATTTTAGAAAACAGTAAATTATTGGTATATGGAGGAAAATTGAAGCCGAAGTTTAAAAGTCTATATGAATAACTGATATGCCTTACGACCAAAAAAAAATTTTGGGCTATATAAGGTCCCTGAAATTAGGGTAGGCCTAAAATAAAAATACAATTTTGGGCAATATGGTTTCTAAATATATAAGCAAAGATCGCTACAAAGCATTTAATACTGTGGAGTTCCCAAACTATTTAAATGACCAAATAATTAAAGGCAAGCTGAGCAATTTGCAAAATTACATGGCCATTCGACTTTTCACTACAACTTGATATTTTCTCTGTTGTTCTGGTCTTGTTTTATTTTCATAGAATTAATCATGTAATAAATACAAAGGTGCGAGGAATTCCTATTGAGAGAGAGGCTGTGTTAGCCCATGGGATACTCCGTCACTGGCTCGTCTGATGTGACGCTGGCTTAGAACAACACGTCAACACCTCGGCCTTGAATATTATAATATATAGAATTTTTTAACGCGGTATTTTTGGAAATAAGGAAAAAATATGTAATTAGGCCCCACTTGCCATTGGACCTTAGGTGCTAGCCTAATGGGCCTAATGGTAAAAAAGCTCTGCACAGAAAACGTATACAAATTGTCTAAACGGGTGAGTTTTAATTGCATATTAATAGAGAAAAACGATTTTTTATACTAGAAATTATTTATTATAATTTTGATATTGGCATTAATAAAATAGCAATTTAATTTGTTTTTAAAGTTCAAAACCCTATAAGAGCAAATATTCTTCGTATTTAAAATAACAAAATTTTTTGACTTTAGAGAAATAAAGATATCAATATTATACATTAATAACAGTTAAATTGAATTAACTATGAACTACATTTGGTATGCCATCCCTCTCAATGCAAACGATGGTAATTTTTTTTACAATTTTTTTTTAAATTAGCATAGCATCTCATTCAAAACATCTTTTTCTACCATCTTTTTTTTTAAATAAACAACATCCTATATCGACATCATCGGCATGAAAATCTAATGCCACCTTAGGCCGCGTGACGCCTGAATATAGGCAACCACTTATTTGGAATTGGTTGCCTATATTCTGGCGTTAGAAAGAACATGTTTTACACTAACGGTTACTTATAGACAGCCTGCAAAACATATTCCCGTCACAGATACCTACCCTACCTACCTCGCTACAGGGGCGCAACGAACAAAAACTAACCAAAACTCCCCAAGGCATGCCCAAAATCGAGAAAAAAAATGAACGCGAGCGAAACCGCGGTTAAAACTAAAAGTGTCCTATGTCCTTTACTATACTCTTCATATTATATGTACAAAGTTTAATGATGATCGGTTAAGTAGTTTACGTGTGGAAAATAGGATTAAAAAGTTAAAAGTATCCTATGTTCTTTACTATACCCTTGAAAATATCTGTACAAAATTTCATGATGATCGGTTGACTAGTTTATGCGTGAAAGCGTAAGAAACAAACAAACAAACACATTCGTATTTATAATATTAGTTATTCGCATTTATAATATTACTTAGGATTCTTTAATAATACTTACTGGCAGCTTCAATAGGCGTGGATTAATTCACTGCACAAATTCGACACAAAAATCTAATGCCACCAGGAATAACATCAACCTATGGACACAGCTTATTCACTACCAGCTAGTGATCTTGGGCCAGCATCATTTGATTTGGAAAAGTCAATAACCAAATCATGCAAATTTTAGAAGAGGGTCATGACTCAATATCGTTTTAACCATCTGGGCATCTGAATAATACTTTTGACAGTTCGTTTAATTTAAAATATGCTTTTTTCTATTTTGAGTTCAAAATGATTCCATTTCGATACGCAAATGCGTATCGAAAAGAGGTTCTTTTCGATAAGAATTTTGTTGACTGGTTGCTATGATATTAACAAAATTGTTCAATGTCAAGGCCCACAAGCAAAAATTTCGACACCGCTTTCAATGGGATTTCTAGTAATAAATACGTCAAAAATTACAAGATGGCCGCGGACGAATTTGTCGGGGATTTTGAAGCGAAAATTAATTTTAAATTCAACCGTCTATTAAAAATAAGCTGTGCTATGGATCCAAATACACTGCGAATATAATGTAATGAAAATCTAATACCGCCCGGTAGCGGCTAGCTTTTTAGAAGCGCCATTTGAGTCGTTGCAATCGCGGCCATCCTGGATTAGCTTGCGCACGGGTTATAATGTCACATCGGTTTACATATTCCGTCCCCACATTTCCGTCCCATTTGCCGAGATTTACCCTCATACCGCCGCGTAAGATGTTTACACATCAAAAAAATAGCCTTAAAGTAAGCAGAGTTGAGAGTCAAAATTACATTTCTTATAAAAAATAATGTTTCATATTAATTTTTGCCCCAAATTTAAAATATGATTACGTCATTCAATCGTTTCGCAGTTCCTGTTTTCACCTTGTTTGTTCATATCAAATTTAGTTATCTAGAGGTTAAAATCTGCAATATTCATAAAGCATGATATCTTTTAGCTAGTTGTCATAAAAGTTTCTTACTTGTTTACTAAATTTACATGTATGTATGTATGTATGTATTTTCAGACAATTTTAATTTACCAGACAGAATATGACTATTTGCGGTATGAATAGTATTATTAAATAATTCTTAAGATATGTAAATTATTTTAGTATTAGAATATTTATAGGTTTCAATAAAACTCGCTAATTTCCAAAACTTTACTTTCATTGTCAAAGCAAAAATTGCTGTTATTTTATTATTAAAGTAGCTGTTGAATACGTCCGCCACTTACTTCTAGATGAAATATTTTAAAGGTCTATATTTCAAGATATATCTACAGAATATTTCATTTTCCGTTTAGACTATTATGGCCACAATTTAATTATACGCTGATCGTGACCCAAACGTATTGAAGAAGATCTACATCGTCCCATTTTCTACTCAAGTTCGAGATGTTGTTTTAAAGTACGTAATGCAATTCGTAAGGTATTTAAAGTTGATATGATGCCAACAAGGTATTAACAGGCTAAAGTTGGTAATTGTAAATCAAAATTGACTAATATATCATCATCTAGTGTTCCTCAGATCATCTTAAGTGACCTAATACTCATATTTGACTGTTTGGTTATTTGCTGCTATGTACTGACGACCTCAAACTGTTTCGGATCGAGGCAATGGTAAATCACTGAAACTTTAGTAACCAACTTTTTTGTAACTAGTCAGTACTTAGCCGATGATCTTCTGTTAAATGTTGATTCGTGTTATACGCTAAATTTCTTAAAACATGCCGAAATATTTGAAAAGATACATTAATCATATAGTGATGAGAAAATTTTCAAATCTGTTGGGTTCATTAGTAAATCTACGAGTGTTATCGAATCAGCAGTACTGTATTCCTCACTTGTTTGGTCTTGTTTGGATTATTTGTCTCATATGGCATTCTTTCCAGGATTCAGGTAAGGATCAAATTCGCAGTACACTGGGAAATTTTTAGGCACTGTGAATTTAAACTTGAATTGTGCAACACGTTTTTCTTATTAATTTAAAAAAAGGAAAGGATTTTAATTAGAGCAAACCTAACACCGGAGAGTAATGTGTGCAATAGCCGGGTCCAGATGTGGAGTTGGTGAACGCCACCAGTTCTGCCAGCTAAACTGGAAAAGATCCGCTGGAATTATGCGGGGTTGTTAGGCCCGTTTTATTAAACAAGAAAACACAATCTTAATTTACGGTTCGATCTACTGGCTTCTAGGATTTTTTTTAAATTTAAATTAGCAACAATCTTACAGTGAAACTTAAAAAACAAAGGAATGACTACAAAAAACTATTAAGTAATTAATGATGAATGCACAATATGATGATTGTACTGAGACCAATTCTGTTGGTAAACTCGGTACATTACTTTAGCATTACTATCTGAAGTGATCACTCTGGTTTATTTAAACTTAATACAGATATGTGAATTGAAACGCATCAATTAGTAGTCGCACCAATAATGAATGCAGTAATAATGATTATCAGTTAATAACGAAAACCACAATAACTAAATCTATCGGCCGGAAAATAAATGAATTAATAAAATTAATGAACGCTACCTTAAAGCTCGGCCAACAATGCTAGATTTATATTAAAATAATTCGAACAATTATATCTTTCGCCCGAAAAAAACAAAAGAATTAATAAAATTAATAAAGCTATTTTAAAGCTCGATCAACAATGCTATATTCATAAATAATAATAATCAGAACGATACCACGTTAGATCCGAAGGTCTGCTGCTGAATAGGCTGCAAGCTCAAGCTCAGCAGTCGAGACCTGCTCGAGAGCGAGAGTCATCCGCCCAAAAGGTGAGAGGGAGCCCAAACGTGAAACTCTGTAGTAAAACCTGTAGTGGGACCCGGTAGTGAAACCTTGTAATGGCTTCTAGCCCCTGTAGTAAAACTCTGTAATTACCCAGTACTAATTAGACTAAGCCCCTTACTTCAATAAAGAAATTATACCCCCCCTTGCATATATATTTTTTATAAAACAAATCACGTCAAAATTTATCAATGGATTTTCAGTAACCATCAGTAAATAAAAGAGATACAAAAGGTGCAAATAACTTGAATATAAAGGAGCGTCATGTCGACCATGTGTCAGCAGGCAGTAAAAAAAATAAATTGCAGAAAAAATCTTACCTCGTGCAGAACGAATATCCCGAAAAATCGGTTGTGTCAAGCACTAATTAGGTACTCAGTCGGCAAAACGCTTCCTCTCTTCCCAGTAGGTATTTTTAGAAGAACGAGATCATCGGTTTCAAACAATTTGCCTTTGCCACTTCCATGTAATTAGGGAACAAACGTCAGATCAGATAAAATGGTAGTGCCGAAAGCATCTTGCGAAAATGACGAAATAATTGATATGAGGAATTCTTCTAAGATAATAAATGAGAACTAAGCGTTGTAAAACGACTGCGGAAGCGTTTTAGAACTAACGAGCTAAAATTAAACTTTTCAATAAATAATAGGAAATATACCTAAACAAAATAATAAATCTGTAAAAATCCCAATCGACAGCAACAATTAAGTGAAAAGAGCCCATTACTAATATTCAAGGCTACCAATCGAATATTACAAAAACTTATATCATGCCACTTGAAAAGATAAATATAAAGTAGAAATCCCAGATATCAAAGTCCCCAACGGTCGGGAAGAAGATGGAACTACAAAATAACCTCAAAATCCACTTAAGCATAAGAAAGAAAAACCAGCATTAACGTTTGGGAGAAAATTAAACAAAAATAAGTGAAAACCACGGTAAAATATGTGAGAGATACGCCCTAAATCCCTAGAGCACTATAAGAAGAAACAGCAATGAGCAATCTATGTAGAGATCAACAAGTCTTAGAAGAAAAATAAAGAAGTACTAGTTTTTATTAATGAAGAGAAAGAGAAATGTAATAACTAACAATTATTCTCGAATTAACAGGTAAACAAGAAAGCAGCAGCAGTACCTTAAATCAAATCCATGACCTCAACAAGTTAAAGCCATATCAGCCTGATATTACAAGCGAAATATTCAAACCGAAATTTATACATGAATTTGACCGATCAAAAAACGAGGATCAAAAGTAGGTTAATTATGAACTTAGTTCTAAACTACAGAACTGCAAGTAAACATAATTACTGTAGTATAAATAAGCAAAGTTAAACTAATATCACAAGTATTCTTATTTTTGTTGTTTGATAAACCTATACGAGCTAACTAAAATAAACACAGTCACAAAGCGCTGGAGGACAACATAACAAAAAGGATGATCAGCTATTTACGGCCACAATAGTGTTATAAAAGCTAATACATATTAGGTATTATTAATCGTATGTATAACTAATTAATATGAATAAATGCTGCAACTGGAAGTCCACTAAACGTATTGACAACAAATCAAAATATATGAATTTTTAACTAATTTATCTAACCGTGTTAATACTCAATAATTCCTACCACAAAATATAGAATCTTTTGTTGCTAAATGCAGCAGATAAAATAAAATTTATAATCTTTTATAGTGGCGAAATCAGACTGTTACAACTGATGGAAATAGTTTATGAAGTATTCTTTATGGCCACCTTTGCAATATCAATGAATATGCTATATGCTTTGAGGATATATTGCTAACACTTAAAGCTTCAATAAGACTATTTTTTATACAGGCCCCTGCTAAGTTGGTATTAACTTTTAAAGGAGATAATAAAGTCCATTGTTAGGCGATAACTTTTACACATTTTCAGCGTGTACATTACCTATGCAAGAGTGTTTAATATTGTTTTTTGCTTCTAAAATGCTAAACTGATCGCATTTCAAGAAATAACATTTCACGAAAACAATGGTCTAATTGGAGGAATAATTGAGGATAAAGAAGCCTTACGGTCAGTACTCGAGACTGGTATGTCTTTAACTATGTTTTCGTCTACGTTGGAAAAAAGGTATTAAAGTCATCTACTGACAAATAATTGTTGTCAATCAATTTGCCTTGCCGCTTTGGGTATTTATTATATGCCACATTGTCTTTACTGAGTTATTGGAATTGCGTATTAGATTATCGTTAGCATGTTTCTTTGCTTGCTTTATCTTATTTCTATATAAAGACCTATAATTTATATATTCATGAGTACTTATGTAATTGTGGCCCTTGGTCATATCCCTCAGAAGCATTAAGTGATCCCGCCTGTCCCTCAATTCCTGATTGAACCATGTAATTTTATTACCTTGGTCCGACCTAATTGTATATTCTTTTTCCGGAAAAAAGCTAAGATAGATGTCCAGAACTTGCGTGAAGTTGATAAATTTTTGTTCTACAGATCCCCCAAATCTACAAAGTCCCAGGATTCCATCACCGGCTTATTATAAAATGCATGTAAGCCTCTCTGTGTAATTGGTTTAAAAACGTTTTTATTCTGGGTAACCTCAATTTAATCATGTTAACTGTGCTTTTTTCTCATTTTTATAAGTGGTCGTAGAAACCTATATTTTTTTCATTAGTGTCTTTAAATATCAACCATTATTGATCGTTTTTTGCCTTAAGATGTTGTCTTTTACTTCTCGTCAAAAGATCCAATTATTTTCCTTCATTATTTACCTAGGTCAATAATAGAGAATTAACACATACAAATTAACAGTTACAAAGTGTACTTGAAAAGACAAAAAACAAATAACGTTGATTGAAATAATTAACAGATAAACAATATTGTAAAAAAATATGATCAGTGATTTAATAATTACAAAAATATTTTGTAAATGAGTTAGTGGTAGAATTTTTTTTATTTTAACCATGGTTTAGACACACAACTATTACTCCCTTTCCGACTTAAATCCCTTATCGCTATAGCTATTTGGGATTTAAAATCCACTCTCAAGCAATAATAATCTCTATCTTAACCTTGGTTAATAACGAGGTTAATAATATATATTTCTAATTCTCTAGAACGCTTGTGGTGAAACAAAAAATTAATTGCATCAAGTGATGACGAGACCAATAAACTATCTACGTAAGAAATCTCGCAATACGTAAGAAATGATATAATGTTATGGAGTTTTATTTATAAAATTATTCGACACTAAGCTATGTGTTATTAATGTTAGTGTTAGAATGTATTTTATTCAAAGAAAATTCATCAATCCTACACAAGTTAAAAAAGAACATACACGCAAATCGTGTGTCATTATCACGATTATAAACTTTGGTTTGGTCGAATTTTAGTTGAAATTGTTGCACTTGGAAGGTCGCCCGAGTGCAACCTGTTCCAAAAAAGGCAAGAAAACCATGCCCTCAAACTATTGCGCACTTGCCGTACTTCCAATAATCAGCAGCTATTAAGTACCTTGAGACCAACATATTAATTAGCGATAACCAATACGGCTTTCGCAAAGAGAGATCGACAGGACACCTATGTCACTCATATATGGAGTAGGGTAATTGAGAACTACGGAAAATCTCGAGCGTTTTCGTCGACACCTGGCTTGCCAGTTACCTTAAGAACCGATCTCTGCACGTTGCAGTTGATGGACACATCTCAGACACATTCACCATTAACGCGGGCGTGTCTCAGGGCGCAATACTTTCACCAACTCTGTTCCTAATCTATATTAATGACCTGCTGACCGAAACCAATAATCCTGCTTACAGTTTTGCAGATGACAGTACCCTTGTCCCCCAATTTAGATCGGAAAAATCTTTACCAGCGACTGCGACATATCACCTTAGACAGGAGCAGAGTACAGCAATTAATCAAGATCTGGAGAGGGTTCGAACTTGGGGCGACCGAAATTTGGTCCAGTTCAAGGCAGCAAAAACCCAAGCGGTCACGTTTATCAAGAAAGCCAATACTGCGGGCCTTGACATCATTATGGCAGGATCGACCATTCCTTCATATTCTTAACGTTGTTAATATCGCAAAATCAGCCTCGCAGCCTGTATATTATTGCATATTTGCATTGTGCGAAAAAGTCTAGACAAATTTCATGAATAATGTCCTATACCTATTTCTAACGGTTTTTGAAATATTGACAGTTGAAAATCGACCATTTACCAAGTTTGACAGCTTGTAAAATCTAAACGGCTAAAGATAGAACAAAACGGTTTGCACTTTCCTATATTGGTTTTTCATAAGCTATCGTATGATACTGACTTTTTATTTAACTAGAGGTTAAATTTATTCGGTATTTTTTAACCTCTGGTTAAATTTACATTACATCTGTATGTATGTATGTTATTATACTTTTTTTAATGGAATATTATAATATAAGTATTTTTTTGATTTTTTGTATAGTTTTTGTACTATATAGTGATTTTGGTCAAAAATAATTCAAGTAAATGCGTCTCAGCCTAGCAGTACAATAATTACCCTGGCCTAGTCATTGCTAAGAAAGAATGCGGTAAGGCATGGTTTTCTTCCATTTTACTGCATTTCTGAGTAGTAGTGTTTCATGTGCCGCCATTGTGATAAATGGAGAATAAAACATACTTTATCTGCTTTTTTTGTGAAACCATACTCTGATAATATTTTTTTTATTTCATAATTTGTTTTTTTGGTATCAATATTAACGATCAACATTATTTTAAAATGTAAGGGACAAGTATAATAATAATAAACAGCCTTTAAATGCAGTTATATCCGAGGTTAGTTTGGGGTTTGGGTTACTTTTATTCTATTTGGAAGCAATAAGGTAGATTTAAATGAGGATATAATTATTATTATTGTTACGTATATATATTTTTTTATTATAGAAAATATAAAAATTGTTCTATAATTTACAAAATAAATAAATTTTAACTACAAAAATGAATCATTTAACTATAAAAAATAGCTCTAAAATAGTTACAAAATACATAATTTTTATATCTGATTTTAAACAATATTGCAATAATTCTAAATGTTAAAAACTAACTAAATATATTTTCGGATTTGCTGAATCATAATTTATTGAAATATATTAATGATTTTTTCCCTCGTTCTGCTATTATCATTGTTATATCGGCCAAGTATGGACGAGGCTCTGTTTTTCGTAATTTCGCCTGGGAGCTCTGATCTACCCAATTATAAAAATGCCCAATTTGCATTTCCAAAACCGTAACTTTTCCGTAATTGGCAGACTGTACGGCATAGAGGAAATCTTTAATGGTGATGATGGTGGAAACTGTCTGCACGCATGTAGATGTGGCCTAGCTCAAGATACTCTACCCATATTTCCTCTGCTTGTATATCAGAACTATTTATTACAAATACAAGGAAGGAAAGAAATAAAACGTCCAGTTTTTATTTTGGGCCTAACAGTTGTCCAGCCCCAACGTAATATATTTCTTGTCCTGACTTTCTAGGAAAAAGGAGTGGAAAGTGCTAATAATATCTTCCTTTTTCAGGCCAGCAATACCCTCGTGCCAAATAGTAGCTATAGGTTTTTTCCCACCTTGCTTTTTTTCCAACTGGAACAAATCATTCATTAAAAGCAATGATTCATGTTGTAAATAAGGCGATTTTATATTGGTCTAGCCTGGGAAGCTTAACAACGTTTTACAAATCTGCTGAATATTGTAGCATATTATCCAAATTGTTATTAAGCTCCTTTTCGACATCTCTGTATATTTTTCGTTGCTCCTAGGCTTTTTTCTATGCACAGTGTATATGTCTTGCACGTCTTACATTCCGGTTTTAGAGTTTCTTTCGAGTGACAATGATTGTCAAATACTGTACAGCACTCACTCTCCTCATGCCCCAGTTTAGTAAAGGATATTTTTTAGCCTTAACTGCTATTCTGTACAACTCATATGAACACGTGTAAGTTGGGCGCTTGCACAAAAAATCTTTTTATCCGATCGGACGAAAAACGACACCTTTCCGATGTGTTTTCTCACCGCAAAAGTCATGATTCCAGTATATTGTATTCGTTGCTTGGCAACATGCAATAACTGTACAAGAATAGAAAATAACTGTCCGGGAATATAACATTCCCGTCCTAGGCCGGGAATGTAACATTTCTGTCATATTCAAACGCCTTGTTTGTCAGATCTGACGTCTATCAAAAGTAACATTTAGCTGTAGTTTCCGTAGCTACGTAATAAACTTCATTCAAAACTTGATATTATGTTGAGTTTAAATTTAAAACACCGTTTTTATTTAGAGCAATATTTGGCTCTATTTTTATAAGTACGTATTCTAATTAATTTCGATCGGATAAAAAATAGTATGTGCAACTCGTAGGAAAAGCACATTCCTGGACTCCTGTGTTGCTGGCCTCGGCTGCGCCTCGTCCAGCAACTACCACAGTCGTCCAGGAATGTTTTGCTTTTCCTCCTAGTTACACAATATACTATTATACATTAACATTCAGAATGGAAAATTTACTGCACTTCTGCTTGGCATACCATTACGTATCGCGGCATTACTGCGAGATCATAGGTCGATGATTTTGATGTTATTGCCAGAGATACTGCATTGCATTTTGTTAGTCGATTTTACTGCGTTTTTCTTAGTAAGAGATGATGTCTCTGACTGTCTGTATAGTGTATAAGCATGGCTTGTAGCAAGTTATGTCATACTATATTGTTTTCTAGTATTACCGAATAACTGCATTTCAGGTTAATATAATGTGACGTATTTTAATGGCAATACAAATCATTTAAACAGTACGTTTTAAATACTGCTTTTCTGGTTAGGATGTATGTCTACTGCGTTTTTTATTAGTAATTGAAGTCATCCAATAACTGCAGAGTTACTGCATTTTTTTTTAACTGAAATAGCAGAAACCTGGGAAAGACATTCAAGAATACGAATGAACCAAAATCTGAAAATCATTAAAATCGACTTACTGCGTTTTCTACTAGGGCGGCAGTTATTGAAGAACCGTGTCAATAAACATCTTCGCACACACACCGCTCATCGAGTGCCATAGGATCGCCTTTTAGTGTGTGTGTTATTGCCATTAAAAAACTCTGTACAAAATAGTTCTATAAAGAGTGCAGTATTCTACTCGCGTGTAATTAATGACTATTACTCATTAGGGTAATTTACACTTTAGTCCCCATGAATAGTCGGCCTCATTAAACGCTCGCTGAATAATATTCTCTTATCTCACAATTTCTTAAAACTGACTTTAAGCATTGATTTCTGATTAAAAAGATTACATTTTTGTCGCAGTCTCATTTGCTTTATACGTTTTCATGGCAACAGTCCTTTTCTCTCAACTCAATTCTATAGGTGTCTCAGCTCAATCTCACGGTATTTTTATTGGCCTATAAATAATTAATAATTATGATCAGTTGCATACAAAATAGTGTATACATCACGTTCAGAAAGTAATATCAAAACTATATCTATCAGTTATTATTTTTTTAATGTGATCACTATCGGGACTAGTGCCGAAAGTAATTAAATTAATATTTTCATGGCAGATAGTTGACTTCCTTTCGGAATAGTAAAAGAACATAAATAAATAAATATGGTCTTTGCATATCAAGCCATCAGTCTACCAGATATTATGTTCGTAACAAAGGGCACAGACAGGCCAAAGGTCTGTTTCTGTAAATACTTTTATTTGTATAATATTGCGTGCATGCTTTGCCTGTCTGAACTGCCAAATGTTTGCTGTTTATTTAGAATATAATTAGGGAATGAATACGAGAATTTGGTTTAAGGTGTATTAACAAATTACCTATGTTTTACAGTCTTATATAACGAATTGCTTCAAAGGTTGAAAACGAGATCATTCATCATCTAGTTAAATTTGTCATGTTAGAGAAATGTTATTGTTAGAACGCAACATGTGGGCAAGATTTATTTTAAAAATTGCCATGGAGTAAATAGTGTCAGAAGCAGCCAGAAGCTGCTCGTCAAGGAAATTTGTAAAAATTTCCTCCCAGTACATTGTTCATCTCGAGAAACGATATTTTTTTTACAACTGAAGGGTTAAAAATGGCTTTAATTTTAAATGATCCTAATTTCAAAGTAGCAAAATGTATCTATCCTATTTATATTATTCAATCATGCAGATGACTTAGTTATCTTAAGGTAGAGCACGTCCCTAGTGATGATCTCTAACGTCCTTCAGAAACTGCTGGACACCACTAATAAATGGTGTGTATGGGAGGAAATGTCAATCAACCCTTACAAAATGGTAATTTTGCTCTTTCCTAGGAAAAGAAGGAATGTACGGATCTGAGGCCTGGTGGCAAAACGGCAAATAACGCACTGCACATGCCAAGCTCAGGGCACTACACACAGGCAAGCGTGCCTAACTACTATTTGCACTGCCTTTCAAATCATATATACCTGGGGGACATAATATAAGCAATCTATAGGCTACAACAAGCGGCTGTCAGCACACCACTGAACTTGCTGCATAGCGAAGAATCAGCTGCTTGAGAGCATTTTAGAAATGTCTTAACACAGTATGCTTAAGACAATCATGTACCGTAATATATACTCTTCTCGGAAACGAAAAGGATCAGAAAAAACTGAACTCCTGCGTACGATGATTGGAGCTGGAATATATAAGATGTCACCAAAAACTGAGATTTCAGTCAGTTTGATTACTTATACCACTATATTTCAAGCGGAAACATATGCCATTGAATTATGTGCAAGGGTGTTAGAAGGACGACACCTCACAGGCCAATCAGAATACTATAAGACAGTCAACAGTTTTACTCCAACCATTACGAGTCCAAAAATTGTATAGAACAATAAAACGACCCTATTCAGACCGGACGAACGTAATAGGGTTACCCCTATTTGGATACCTGGACACACTGGTCTAGAGGGAACTAATCTGCGGAGAGGAGCAGGAGAAGATATGTTTGAAATATCATGTAGCATGGTCAAGCACATAATCAAAGCCTACGCAGAGGAAACATCGCTACAACACTGGCGGAGATTATCAGAACTGAATCACTCGAAGACATTCAGAATAATAGGTAGTTGACAGAACACTAGAGTTAAGCAGGCAACACCTCACAAACCTGGTAGGTCATAGCAGAGTACCGTCCATACAATGGCTGACCACATATTATATACTGGCCCTGTAGCTGCAAGAAGTAAGCAAGCTATAAGTTGTAGAGATACATTACTGTCACTCGTCCTAAAAGCAACCCGTCCCAACATCATAGTCAGCCTAGTCAGGAGGCTAGGGAGGAAAATCTAAATAAGGTGTGATCCACAATAGATCGTAGGTTGCGGTGAAAGGGCCTGATGAATTAATGAATAACATTTATTTTACAAATTACATTAATTTCTTAACTTACGACTAGCAATAGAACCTATCTAGCCGTCGGGTTTGCTCGAAGCCAGTTGCTTCACCCGCTACGGCGGCGTTATGGTGGCTTCCCACGGCCCGTGGTATCACAGGCCGGACCGCGCCAGCTCGGGCCAACACGCCGTGGGAAGGGTGCCGTCCGAGGTCGCCCGGAAAGATCCGTGATGGCGCGTCCGATCCGCCGCAAGTCGGTAACTTCAAAGGCGCGGCCTGGCCTGATCTGTCGCGACCTGTCGATGTCTGTTGTTATCTGTGATTAGGGTTGATTTTTGGGGCCATTTTCCATCTTAATACACTCTGCCAAGACCTATAGCTGGACGCCAAATGTCCCGATTTTCAATCAAGAATCAAATTTGCCGCAAAACAAAACGCCCATCGAAAAATGAAATTTAATTTTTAGTTCCAGCACAAATTTAAAA